>KZ652202.1:145382-156859 GCA_001010745.2 Gerris buenoi
TATATATATATATTGCTATATTTTATTCCATCCTCCTATTTCGGAGCTATTTTTTAACCACACAAACACATATAATAAATATATAAGGGTATACTTATAAAAATGCCACCGAAAAAAAGGAGGCTAGAATATTGGACAGTAATGAAAGAAAAGTGTGGAATTGTAGGTAGGTTAGTAGGTTCTTTTTGTGCGAAGGCAAGAAGGAGTACAAAAGGATTTTCAGGAAAACGTATGCTGGGAAGGTCTTGAGGCTATCTATAGCTGAAGATATGTGTTAGAGAGAGTTAGGTCCTGGATAGTCATGTCCTGGAAAGTCAGGTCCTGGAGAGTCAGGTCTTGGGGAGAGTACGACGTGATCAGGTTTAACTAGTCATCTCTAGTTTAGTGAGGAACCCACAGGGCAACATATTGTCACTCTTATTGTTACTCTTGCGAACCTCGCCTCGCCCAACTCTGGTAGCTTCTTGCTTGTAAAGCTCCCAGTCGAGACAGACTAGGGGGTGTCCTTGTCCGTGATGTGAAAACACAAGCACTGAAATACGTCAAACCTTCCCCTTCCGTTCCTTTTCTTTTAATGAAACTTTGACCCACAGTCGACTTTACACTCAACCGTAGAAAAAAATACTGAGAAAAAAAGGGTTCAAGAAAAGACATATTCACAAATATTTGACAGGGGATCTAATTTTTTCTTCTTTTTTTTGAGGGTTAAGGTTAATTTTTTAAATTGTATTTCATCCTTCTTTTGTCTCCTTTTTCTGTTATTTTCTTTTCACATTCTCATAATGCTGACGGGTTATTTTCTAAACACGATTTGTTTTTCTTCTGTGATTGTATTTTTTTCTATTGGTCGTTATTAAAATTGGAGTGAAAAATAAACTTATATTATGATGCATAGAATAGCATACATAGAAAAGCAAGTAGGTTCTATTGTTATGTATTTTGTAGTAATACATAGAATAATAGGTAGATTCTATTGCAATGTATTATATAGTAATACATAGAATAGTAGGTAGGTTCTATTATACAAAGAATAATAGGTAGTATTTACCTTACTGGTGTATTTTTAAAAGTAAAGTACATAATTTTTAAAGAACTTGTTTGATGAAGTAATTGTTCAATTACTTCACCGTTGGAGGTGGTACTTCATAGTTGTAGGTGGTATAGTACATATTACTAGTGTGGCTGCTAGGCGCTTGGAGACCTTACTTTTGGAACACGCCTCGATTACAAATATTACTAAGTCCCGTTTTTCACCACATTTAGTTTAATCTGCTGACATCATTATTTTAACTTCGTTATAAGCGAAGATAATACTATTCAAGTTTATACTGTGGTCCGTAATTGTGAGGTTCTATACTTTTTATGTATGTATGTATACAATTGTTATTCCTGATAGTATATCGTGGGATTAGTTGGATTCAAACACTCATCTAATTTGTATGCTTGTAAGAAATACCTACATTCATTGTTAATCTATAATATAAGTGGAAATGTCCTGATTGACTGACTGACTGACTGACATAGAATCAACGCACAGCAAAATCTGCTTAACCGAGAGACTTGACATTTTTAGGAATTCAGCTAGTTACTATATAAGTATTACATGTAATTGCTATGTCATTTACATAAATGTATACAAGTAACTTAAAAATAAATTCATGTTAAAATAAGTAATAAACTTATACGTACAACATTTATTATCTTATAATAAAAGGAAAAAGTTAGAAACAATGTTTAGCATGTTTTTTTTATCATTGTTAATCAAATTATTAGCTTTTAAAAGTTTTTGTTGGTTTTTATTCTCACAGAATATAACAAAGTGGCAATTAATCTTGTCTACTGTTCGTGACAATTCCTTCTTTATGTTCCCTTTCTTTCGTTTTTTATTTTTTATTTTTTAATTAATCTTTTTTTTGTTACTTGTTTTTTTTGTGAATTGAAAGGATGGGGTTCTAATTCATTTAGTCGTTTCTAGGGGTTCACGAAACTTCCCCATAATTTTTATGTGTTTTTTTTTTTAAGACAACCTTGCAGTTATTCTAGTTTTTTTTCTGTTTTTGTTTTTTTTACTAACTCACTGTTATCAGTGAGACGAGACTTTCTGATAATAATCTCTTTGTTATTTCATTTGGAAAACTAAAATGAATGCAAACAACATAATGGTGGAGTAAAAAGAGTTATTATGTTACAAAAAACACACAATTACTTTTTTCTAGTTATGACGTGTTCTTTTTTTTAACTTTATTTTTAATAATCTCGTTGAAAATAAGATAATTTGATTAATTTACTGATTATCTTTAACGTTGTGTAACATCTTATACATACTTTTATTTTAATTTACTGATTATCTTAGAAGCTAATGTGTAACATCTTATACATACTTTAATTTTAATTTACGGATTATCTAAAGGGCCTGGATGGCTCAGAGGCTAGCGCGCTGTCCGTGTGATAACGCAAATTAAGCAGCCTCAAGCAGGGTTAGTAGATGGAAGGGTGAACGCTTCTAACCACAGATCTGGGTTCGATTCCCGGACCGGGTCCCCCGCTCAATGTCAACCCAGCATTGTTTAAATAAATGGGAAGCTCCTCGAAAGAGTGGCGCCACCAGGTTTCGGCCTGGAACCATGTTGATGACACTCCTGGTTGTAACACAACCAGGAGGGGAGTCATGTGTAACATCTTATAGAAGCTAATGTGTAACATCTTATACATACTTTAATTTTAATTTACGGATTATCTAAAAAGCTGTGTAACATTTTATACTCACTTTTATTTTAATTTACTGATTATCATAAAAGCTAATGTGTATTTTAAAAGAGTATGTATAACATCTTATACGTACTTTAATTTTAATTTACTGATTATCTTAAAAGCTGTGTAACATCTTATACATGCTTTTATTTTAATTTACTGATTATCTTAAAAGCTGATGTGTAACACCTTATACATACTTTTATTTCTTATTAACTTATTAGGTAGTAAGTGCATTGATGCGCTCTTAAGTGAGAATCATGAAGAGGTAAATAGAAGGTGATTTTCTTTAAACAATCACCTTTTCTTGTTATCCCTTCACGATCCAACACTTAAGTGCTATTAAACATTCAAATGCAAATTATTTTTTTGCTTCCGAGCTTACTGATGTTAATGCCAGCTATGTTTTTGTTTCGAAGAACTAAACATTTTCTTGTGCCTCCGTTCTGTCGGTCTTTGTGTCGTTATTAAATTTTACAAGCTGTCACACCTAAAAAACTACTTTAGCCGGTTTTAATTAAATTTAAAAGATAGATCGAAATCGAGCCGTTTTTTGGTTCCCTATAACTTTCAACCGTCGGTTCCCGTTGGTTTATTTTCCACATCCATTTATTTTAACGTACATTCATTTATTTAGATGTATATTGTGCAATCGTTGAACAATCATATTCTGACTTCTAAACGACATTATTGTTGGCAATGACAATCTTTTAAAAGTACGATGATAGTCATATCGATACAACGTTATTTATTAATTTAATATTAAATTAAATTTATATTCCCTGTAAAATATCCGTTTAGACGTACAGATATGAAGGTAGTTTATTGTATATTTATTTTGCATTTTTTTCCCCTCTTGGAATACATTTTTAATCCTTTTTTCTTGCTAGGGTATGCCTAAAGGTCAAACTTGTTGTCTTTTACAAAACATTTTCTAAGTGGGCATGTTTAACAGAAATTGTACGACTAAAGACATATATATAAATATTATCAAAACATATAATTATATTCTATAAAATGTCTATTATATATAAATATGTGAGTGTAAACCAGAAGTAAAAAAGGATATTTTCACTAAAGGTTTATGATATGATTCAGAAGTAGTTTGTCAGATTTTATTTCAAAAGGATGCGGGAAAAGAGGTTTATTTTATTAGAGGAAATATAATTGTGTTTGTTAAGAACGATGTTTGGACCAAGTTTTCTGTTGGGAAATCCTGTTTACTTGCTTCTAAAAATATCTTACTTCTAATAATGAAATGTGTTGTTTTGCATTTTTATTTCTAAAAAAGAACTTGTTTAATTAATACCAAGTTAGTTTTTCGCTTGTTACTGATTTTACTCGAGGCTACATTTTATTTTCATTAGGGGTTTCTTTCTTATTTTTATTTTTATTTTATTTTTTTTTTATCAGTATAAACATGACGCATAAACGTTCGACGATTACTTTTTCTCCTACTTACGACAAACTTATTGGAATGAATTCATTTGTAAAAATTTGGTTTTAAACGCTTTTTTTTCCGTGGGGAATGCCGTAGAGATTTTAGTTTTGGAGAATTTATCTCTTCAAAATTTATCTGTATTTTTGGTCATATTCTTTAGCCACGAGCAAAACTTGAGTGAGAATTTCATCCAACTGACCCCAACTCTAGCCGTCCTGGAAGTCCAAAGAAATTTCGGTTAACGGCAAAGCTCAGCTTCTTTCACAATAATGTGAAGCTAGTACTGCTCAACGGCTATGAGACATGGAAGATGTCCGTGGCGATTTAGATTAAGTTTCAGCCCTTTGTTAATCACTGCCTACGGAAAATTCTGGATGTCATTTGGCCCAAAACTCTTTCCAACGAGGAGCTCTGGAGAAAGACGGATGAGTAGCCTATTACAAAATAGATTCAGGGCAGGCAGTAGTTCTGGGTTGGACACATGCTCAGAGAGCCACAAAGAAGCGGCTGAAAAAGTATCCCTAGGGTGGAACTTACAGAAATACCCTTAGAGTGGAATCCGCAAAAAGGTGTTTAGAAAATTGCTTGAAGGATCCAAGGAGGTAACAGAGCATATTTTTCAACTCAGACCTCATTAAAATACCGTCTGTTAACGAAAGAAACCTAAATGAGAAGGAGTTTATATGACACTTTTAGGCATGTAGTGACATATAAACAGTGAGAACATGTGGCATGAAGTGACATAAGTTTTGGACTGTGGCAACAGCCGATGAAAGACCACTTTTAGTTTTTTACCGCAAAGTTGTACGATCTGTGGACTATTATGAAAAAAATTTAAAAAAAGAATGAAAGAGTAGATAATTAATTAAGATTAATTTAGATAAGGTATGAATATTGAAGTGAAAGTAAACGATGAAAAACAATGAAGTAGTTGTGGACTTTTAATTTAGATATTAGAGGAAAACATACATAAAGTTATATCAGTAGTTAATTGCTACTTCGTTCGTTAAGTTTATTTAAGAGATGATGGGGGTGAAAAGGAAATGAAAGGATCCAATGATTAAGCGGATGAAGAGCAATTAAGAGGGATATCTCTAGTGGTTACACGAATAAATAGAAGTTTGTTCTTGATGGATGGTTAGAAGAATTCAAAGGAATAAGAAGTACAGAGAAAGTAATTGACAGAGCGGAGGGTCGATACAGACAGGATGATGTATGGCCTCGAAGTAACAAGATGCCTTGTCAACGTCTCAGTACTAACATGCTTCCACAGTTTGTAGAATAATCCACCGAGTTGATTCAGATACCAATTTTTTCTCTTCTAAGCATCTCTTCATAATCAGATATTGAGTCGGTGGATTTATGCTGATCTAAACAGTTGGGGATTTCTAAACATCGTAATTATTTATCTACTTATGACGCCAATAGAGAATATATTAAGGATGGTTCAGTTAAAGATGGTACTCATCTTTTCACAAGATGAGTTGGAGAAGGATATCGGTGGTGTTTTGCAAAGGAGGAAATGGTCCGGAAGGTGGGAGGTTTTCTCGATGAATACCGAATAAGTAAAGCCCTCGGGGTGGTTATGCACGTTGTAGAAATAGGGAGCATTTAGTAGTACTTTTTGATCCTTCTATAGAAGAATAGAAGAATCCTTCTATAGTCAGAGTGCTTCCATTGTGATAACATATGAATGTGGGCCAATACAAGATTATGCCGGGAGGGATAATCAAAATTTTAGATAAGGCGCAGTTACACATGCCTGTAGCTTGAACAAAAACATGCTAACTACTTGCATGCGTATATGCTAAATGCCTGTAGCTGGCAAGCAAGAAGATAAAGCCTTAACAAAAATCCTTAGCATGCCAGTTACTGGCAAATACCCTCTTTTGGCATGAAAGCTACTTGCCCAATTTGACTTCATGTGTATCCCACGTATACTCTGGCCCGAAGAATTCTCCCATACGATTGTGGACGGCTATGAATTCCGTGCTGAATGCCGTAGAAAGTTTTATGTCGGGTTAGTTTAAGTGTTGAACGTAGCTACTCCCCTTGACTAACCAAGCTAAAGGATGAATCGGTCTTCCTTCAGACCAGACAATAACTCATTTAGTTTGTTGCTTCGACTCCTAAATCATACTTCCTAGCTTCCCCCTCTAGTTCATCTTCTCCGTTCTAGACTGTAACTCACCCCGACTCCTGTCATCTTTTAATGCACTAAATATTATCTCCCATCTCTTTACCATTGAATTTATTACGAGAAGAATGACCATTAGAACAAGATAGTCTATATCCTAAAATAAAGAAAATTACTTACATAGAAATTTTAAATACCGTCATAAATCACACTATAAAACTTAACAAAACATGTTCTCATTGTCATTTAAAAATCTCCTTTACTCTTTATCATCTCTTATCACCCCATTTTTTAATGGCTAATAAATCGTTTGGGTAATATTTCATGAGTAACCCACTATTCTTCCTACGATATTTCATCAAAGTAGAACCAGCGTGCAACAGTTTTATAGTTTTTTTCTATCCAAAACAGATTTTCTCCTCAACGTTTCTATAATGTAAGCAAGTAAATATTATAATAAGCTTTAAGATAAATGGAAACATAAAATGATGTCATGTTACACGATATAGTGTCACGTCTTTAATATTTAGTGTTTTGTAAGAATAAATTGTTTATATATTTAAAAAAAAAAAATTTTTTACACTTTTACCGACCATAGAATTTCACACATAAATTTATCAGTATATATTTGAAGTTACAAACTGGTAGTCATTTTGAATACCTGAAAAACGACATCTATTATTCTTCAAACGGAATGAAAAATACTTACTTATTTAGACTATTAAACATGATAACTTAATTTATTTTTTGTAAAAAAAAAAAACACCATAAAAATAAGTAAAAACAAAACCACAACATGCAAAATAGAAGAGAATAAATATTAAATAATGTATCTAGTTGGTCTGCGAAGAGCTATTATGTAATTATATTTAAACCAAGTGAAATAAAAAACTAAAACAGTTTCTTGGAATAGTTCTTGCTTTGATTTAAAAATTGCTTTCGTGATTGCATTTTTTTTTCTACTCTCTACTTATAATTTATTTTCTTGAAACGATTTCCAAGGAAATTGGCTATTATAAGTTTCCTTTTTTTCCTCTCTTTCTCTTTCAGTAGATGAATAATAATTTTCAGTTAGTACGAATCTATAAGTTTTCCCTGCACAAAGTGATATTGAAACCGGTAAATGTTATTTTGTAGAATAACGGTAAATAACAGAATTAATTAGTTTATTGAAAAAAAAAAACTTTAGCTTTACTGAAAATAGCTTCAGACAGGTTTCGTGTAAATTATAATCAAAGAGGAATGATAATTTACTCATTTAAAATATATTTTATAGGTACTCTAATTTCCTGAATTCCTGATATTGTATAATTATTTTCGACTTTCTTCGGCCCTAGGAAGCGCGGTAGAGAGAGGCCCTACACTACAGCTGGAGAAAGACCGTGCACACCTCCTATATCTTTGTAACTCCTTGATACACCGGGTTACGTTTTTTAGAAACGCTTTTCGAGTTATGTAGCACAGCCTAAACATGAAAATGTCAAAACATTATGAGGTAGAATAATTTTTTAAGGATTCTAGAGAACAATGGCCTCTCGTCGCTTCGCTCGTCGTCCTATAGAACCACCGCTCAGAAACGGCCATTTGGGGATTTAAAATGTTAGTCCCCAAGAAAATATGGCTCTTCCTCGAGAAAATAGTTGTGGTAGTTGTTTGGTTATACGTTGTTTGGTTAGGACTGCAGTCCCACCGTAGGATATTTGACATGCTACAAGTCATCTTTGTTATTACAATATTCTCCCTCATTACTTACCTTTAATAATTTCAGTAAGATTGATTAATTTGTGTTTCTATTCTTTTATTTTATATTAATATTCATTTATTAATATCTAATTTGGTGGTGATAATGATTAAAAATGTTGATAAAAAGTACTTATATACCACAATAGAAATTCGAGTAGTGCCGGGTTTAAGCGTTTATTTTGCAATTATTATACATGGTGCGGTGTTTGTCCTATCACTGAGGACAGAGTGAGACAGTGGTGTTACTGGAAAGACAGCCTGATAAGCTGAAAGTCACGCATGAGCAACTGTGTGAGGAGCCCCGAGGAAGCTTTATCTTTCTTTTTATAAACACGCCGTATATAAGCGCTTTCAAGGACATAGTCCCCCCCCCCACACTTTTCTCGGGACATGAGTAACTTTGTTTAACATAGAGTTATTGTATGTATTCCACTCTTTCTTACTTACTGGACTTGTGTGTAATGTAGTTGTGTTTACATAACTGTTTTAATAATGTAGAAAGGTACATAAATAGGGATATTACATTGAGCGGTTTTTGGTTTAATCCGTCTTTCTTGCTAGTGTATAAACAATTATGTAATAACAAAGTATAACTAATGCCGTAATTTAAACATATTAGTGATTGGAAATGAGGTGTTTTTCTAGAATGATAAGGAAGGAATTAAACAAAGATATTTAACGAACACGAAGAAACACAGGTGATATATCTCCTTGCTATATAATATGAGGTAAACAATTAAATAATTCTATCACAAAAACATCTAAAAAAAAAATCTGTGTAATCCGTACCTTATGATGCAACATGAAAAAAGAAAAATTCGTTCAAAACTCAGCTTTCACAATGAGTTTAAATCATACTTATAAACCTATATGGTACAACAGTAAAACAACAGCAATTATCATTATATTATAAATGTGTAGCCTATATTGCTATGTTGATATAATATAATTAATGTTTGAAAGCCAATAGAAAAGACAGTATAATAATCCTCTTAAAATATAGTCAACTATAAATATTCAGGTATGCTTTTACAAAAATCTATTTGAGAAAAAGTTAAAGTAGAATTTTAGGAAGGCGATTATTATTCAAAGATTATTTTTTGAATGTTGTGTAATGAAACTGGTTTAATGGCTATATTCTTCTTTCCTTGGTTGGTAAAAAGTAGTAAGTAGAGAGGTCGAGTAGTTGGTATCACTGGGAAAACCAGGGATAGGTCAGGTTGAAATGTTGCCTAAATTGGAGAGGGCCCCTGCTATATTTGAAAATGTAAATTTCCTACCCTCTACCCTCCCCCCCCCCCCTCTTCCCTTACCCTTGCGGGTTTCTAAGCCTTCCTCTACTGTGAGAGAAACGACAGTGGAGGGGGAAGGGTTAACAAACACCACAATTAACACGAAGCCGATTACACTTGGAGGGACAGAGTGAACACTTAAAATGAGTGCTTAGATCGAGAGTGAAGTTGGTTGAAATGAGAGTGCAACAGAATCGAGTTGGACGAAAAGAGTGATAAAGTTATTGATAAAGTTGAACTAGTTGTAATGGGAATCGAATACAGGAATGAATCATATAAATAATGGTTAATATATGAGAGCCAAACAAACATATGACTCAGAAGAGAGTAACTTATTCGATATGTGTTTCCATATACAAAGTTATGTTCTAATACGAGTATGAAAAGAGGACCGAGCTATATCTATAATTAGAAACACAAAATGATCAAGTTATTGTTACAACTAACTAAATTCGTGGCTTGACCGCCCGTGAAGGGCCTAGACTTAAGGCCCCCATACACGATAAAAAATTTTGCGCAAACCTGATATCAGGCAAATTTAGGCCATTCACGCCAAACATCATGTTTGCACAAAGATAAAGCAACCCCATACACGGTCAAAATGTTTGCGCAAACATTTTGACCGTGTATGGGGGCCTTAAGACCTGCCAAAGGGCTAGTATGTAACTATTTATACAATAGTACAATGGATGGAACGGCGCTAGTTTGTCGCTTCATCACCTTCATAAACCTTATAATTGGTATTCGCAACTAATTAGTTGCCACTTCGCATAAGTGGCTACTCATATGGTGGGGAGAGGAGGCCCATTCCGGGAATCGAACACAGATTTTACGATAACCCATCTAATTGGTGACTACGCCCCATGCATTAATTTAACTTTATCACCTGAATTTTTGTTGTCAATATGAATATACTGACTATCCATCATAACGGAATTATGATAATTTAGCTGAAAAGAGTTTCTACTTTGATTTTAGGAGCAAACGTAAGAAATCAGTAGACATTGTTTACAGTATAAACGACTTTTCGAAATAATTATAATAATATGAGAATAGAAATGAGTGAAAGGAAAGGAGAATGAAAATAAGTATTTGAGAATAAAAATGAATAAATGGAAGAGAATGAAAATAAGTAAAAGAAAATATAAATAAGTAAAAGGAAATGAGAATGAAAGTTAGTAAAATAAAATAGAAATGAGAATCGAAATGATCAAAAGGAAATGAGAATGAATATAAGCAAAGTAGAACAGAAATGAGGGAATGGAATGTAGAATTAAAATAGTAAAAGGAAATGAGAATAGAAATAATTATTTAAGAGCACAAATTAATAAATTGAAAATAGAATAGAAATGAGTTAAAGAGAGTATAAATAAGTAAAAAGAAATGAAAATTAAGTAAATAAAAGATAAAAGAAATGAGTAAATAAAATGGAAATGAGTAAGGGAGAATAGAAATGAGTAAAAGAGAGAAAAGACAATGGAAATGAGTAGTAAAAGAGAAAAGAGAAACCAAATATAAAAATAAATAAATTAACCCTGAAAAGATGAAATCATGTGACAAGAGAAAAGGATGTCAATTAAAAACTTCGTTAAAAATATAAATGAATAGAATAACAAAGCTGAAATAGAAAGGACTTGATTTTTAAAAAAAGCCATCGCTGAAAAAGAGTGCTCAAAATGATTAGGAAAACGTTATTCGAAAAGAGTTTTTGATTGAAAATCAAAGGAAATTGGTGCTTGTTAAAATGAGAGGACTCATACACGAGTTTGGAATACATGCATAGAATAAACTGAACAAAACAAATTAACCATTCGAAACAAGGGGAAGGAAAGGCAACTACATGCTCCAGCACATTGTAAAAACATTTACAAGCGGTACACTAGAGAATTCTAATCCTAAAAACTTTTACTCAACCCAACATAAAATTTCCTGCTAACACAAATCAATAATATATTTAAATCTATTCCATGCAAGGAAAACCTTTATTTAAAAAAAAAAAAAAAATGTGTAAATTAAAAAATAAATAAATGGTAGGCTTTAGGGATTTCAATAGTAGTAAAGGATAATTATTATTAAATATAAATAAATAGTAAAATGTTAATAAATACTAATA
>KZ652202.1:156871-174748 GCA_001010745.2 Gerris buenoi
ATAGTAAAAATATAATATAATATATAATATACATATAAAATAAATATACTCTGCAAATTGGTGTGGCACATAGCTTCCTCGCATTCTACTTTGTATATTTATATGGTTTTATACTATTAAAACCTATTATTGTCTTTTTTTTTTTTTTTAATTTCCCCTTTTTGAAAAAACTTTTGAACCCAAAATTGTTCGATGAATGAATGAATTGTTCACAATAATTAAAGTATGTATTAATTTAGTAAAACTTAAGGAGCGCAGACAGTTTAAATTAATCTGGTGCCATCTGAATATAATATAAATTATACTGAAACATTATGCTGTAAATAAATGTATGTTTGTACGCATATGGAAGAGAAACAAAAAACTGTAAGTCATTTGGCCATGCGGCTTTATAGTACATAGACATATTATTTAGCACGATTTAAAGTGCAGAAATTTTGCAGGTGCTATCTGCAAGCTACTCTCGACAAACTATGAAAATTTCATCAAAATGAGATGATTACTTTTTAAGATATAGCTGAAAATAAATGTATGTTTGTGAGCATGTAGAATATAAAAAAATAAGCGCAGAAATTGAAACTTATATGGGACCAACAATTGGCTAATAATTATGACCTACCATCTAAATTTCAATAAAATCGGGTTAGTAGTTTTTAAGATATGTTAGTTCGCAAAAAAGACAGGCACAGAACAAAAAATGTTTCTTGATATCTAAAAAGGGTTTGTCATGGGACATTTGAAATTGGAGACCTAAAAATGTTTCTTTCTTAAAAACGATCACATAGCTTCCATTACTTTGGTTAAACTCGAAAACAATGAATATAAAATGAAATATAATTTATTATTATGAATATAAATAATACATAGTTGTGGTTTCTTTTTAATTGTATTATGTCTATGTCGTAATGTAAGGACCAACTTTGAAATTAAACATTTTCTGAAAAGTAGAGCCAAACATTCCAGCTCTTCCATTAGACTTTATTTGAAGACTGCTTTATTGAGGACCTTCAATAAACATAAACATACGTGGGATGTTTATTGTTGAAGTCACAGAGGGCAGCGATATTTGACAGGAAAAGTCAAAGTTCAACTTGATATCAATATTTCCTCCTAGGTAATAAACACAACAAAGGTTGTTCGATCAATGCGTTCAATAGTTTAAGTTCAATTTAAAATCCTTTTTTATTATAACTTATTACTTTATCAAACTTTCTACATGTTTGTGTACATATTTTTATTAAGTTCCATTGTTATTTAAGTTCCAGCTACTAATATTATCGGAAATTTGATTAATAATGTATTACAGAATTTCTACCTAACAGCAATTGATGTAAAATAATAATACAAACATGAGATCTTTAAATTAATTTTACCAAATAAAAACCAAATTATTTTAACTAATGTGGCACGCTAATAATTTACAAAAAGCTCCTAAAGATATTGTCTGCCTATTTATGCGGCATGTACCTTTCTCACACCTTATGATTGGACGAATGGTCACTGGTCACTCAATGAGATTTATTTTTATGCAAATAGATAATGTAAACTTTGCGAAGAAGCTTAGAATTACTTTAGGACAATATATGGGCTACTTTCGACAAGCCATGCAAATTTCTTTAAATCGAGTAAGTTCTTTTAAAGATATAAATATGTTTTTGCACTGAAAAATAAAGCAATGTGTGCAGATAGTTTGGGAATTATATTGAACCAACATTAAAGTAATTATGACATACTCGTAAAATTTAAGTAATGTTCGTGGTGCAAAATTGTTAAACGCCAAACAGTCTGGAGATTTCTGATGTATTAAACGTATAAGAATGATTGGATTTTGTGACAAAGAATGATCAAAATGATTTTATTACTATCAGTAAGCTAAGCAGCAAAAATTATGAAATACAAACTGAACTTCAATTATGAATGAATGAAAAGTTATTCAACTGTTGCTGCCTACTGATGATATATCAGGGTCGTAATGAATGAAGCAAAAAATTGTGATGCTATCAACGATAAAACAAAGTGATATGGTATTAGTGAAAGAGAGATAGAGATTGTGTGTTTATATCGGTGCTTTATTAGATTGAAAAGTTTGCCCTATTCTACAAGAGAGGTTTTTCATAATGTGATTTATAGCGGGGACTTTCAATATTTTTTATTGCCCAAAATTTCCATATATTTTAATTTATTATTTCGTTCTGTCCCTTGGCTATTATCGCTTTTGTTCATTTTTCATACCTTTCTTATTGTAATTGTTGAATCGTGTAAAATGTTTGGTGTGTCAAAATAGACAGAAGTGAGGAGAGAGAAAGTTACAGTCTAGAGCGAAGAAGATGAAACTAAAGGGGGAGTCTGCGAAGCAAGATTTAGGAGTCGAAGCGGGAAACTAAATGAGTTATTGTCTGGTCTGAAGGAGGACCGCTTTATCCTTCAGCTTGGTTAGTCAAGGGGAGTAGCTACGTTCAACACTTGAACTAACCCGACATAAAACTTTCTACGGCATTCAGCACGGAATTCATAGCCGTCCACGTCCGTACGGGAGGATTCCTCGGGCCAGAGTTTCGGAAATTCAGATTATCCCTCCCGGCGTATTCCGGGTCGAGGGTTAATGAATAAGAGGGAAGCGTGTGGCAAAGTCTCGGCCCGTATTCATATGTTAACTCGGTGGGATTTCTACCCTCCCTGACGCAGTCTATAGAAGGATCAGAAGGTACTAGTAAATACTCCCTATTTCTACAACGTGCATAGCCGCCCCGGGGGCTTTACTTGTTCGGTATTCATCGAGAAAACCTTCCACCTTCCGGACCATTTCCTCCTTTGCTAAACTCCGCTGAAATCCTGCTCCAATTCATCTTGTGAAAAGACCGTCCTTAATATATTCTCTATAGGCGTCATAATTAGATAAATAATTACGAGGTTTAGAAATCACCAAACTCCTTTAAAGATAAATCCACCGTCTCGGCATCGAATTATGAAGGTTTAGAGAAATATTTAGATCTAAAACCACTCCGTGGATTATTCTACAAACCGTGGAAACATGTTGGTACTGAGACGTTGACAAGGCATCTTATTACTTCGAGGCCATACATCATCCTGTCTGTATCGACCCTTCGCTCTGTCAATTACTTTCTCTGTACTTCTTATTCCTTTGAATTCTTCTAACCATCCATCAAAAGCAAACATCTATTCATTCGTGTAATCACTAGAGCAATCCTCCTTAAACGCCCTTCATCCGTTTAATCATAGCGTTCTTATACTCCTTTTTAACCAACGATTATCTCCTAAATAAACTCTACTAATCAAATAGCAAGTTCTAGTTTAGTATTTTATTTTTTATTAAATTTCGATGAAATTTGGTATTTGGTATACATATTTAGAGAAAAAAATTTAAAAAATCTCGAAAATTGTTCCAACGATTTTTATTATAATGAATCTAAAACCTAGTCTATTTAAACATAATTCTAACTATTAAACTAATTTTAATTACATGAAACCTCGAGTGCTTGAAACAAATAATATTTATATGAAAAACACACGACGAATTATGAACTCGTATATGAGAAATTTTAGTAATAATTGTAGTGGACCAATTTTTAATTTTAATTACAGTTTTATTTCTTCGATACATTCAATCGGTGAAACACTAATATGAAAAATGCTAGACGATTAAAAACCTAATGTTTCTGAAATAAAGCTCTTTGTGAAGAAAATTAATTGTATTTAATAATTCAAGGAAAAAATAAATAAATACAAGTCAAATTTGAATTCGAGTTTCTTTTTCTTTCATTACATGTATAGTTTTTCCTCTGCGAAAATCTGGAGATTTCCGGGAATTTGGAATAACCCGAGTTTAATATTATAGATTAACCAAAAAATTATTATAATTTTTTTTTTTTTTTTTACTTTCGACTGATCCTCTTTATCCAAAAATTCTATTTTATTGACAGTAGATGTCCACATAGATATCACGAATAAGAGCGTTATCAAAGAGGAATTAATTTATCCTAAAATTCTATTTAATGACGGTAGATATCCATATAGTTATCCAGAAATAAGAATGTGACAATAATATTTCATGAAGGAATTTTCCTCCAGAAGGGATAAAACATTAACTTTCCTCCCTAGTTTATAGTGAGGAAAGCATCCCATTACAGCCTAGTTGTGAAAATCGTGGCGGAAAGTAAAAATCGTGGTGAAAAGTAACAGTAGAGCCAACCTATCATTCTTTAAAGAAATCAGTGTTGCCTGTTTTGTAGCAAGAAGTAGTTTTGTTTTAACTGAATGACTCGACAGGTTAACAGCTTTTTTGTAAAAATATTAGAGTTTAAATAAGACGTACTATTGATTGCCGGGATATTTTAATTTTAATGTCATTTTAAAATGTCGTATGAGTTTATAACTAAGTTTAAACAAGACTTAAAGAAAAGAGGTAGGTTACGACAAACCAGGTTATATTTGTTTGTTGTTGTTTTTAATTTCTCGTATTTCAGATAAACACAAATAAATTAAAAAATAAAGTAAATTAGGTGATACGACAGCAGTTATAGATTAAAGTATCTTTTCGTCTCATCACAGTATGACAATTTTATATTTTTTGTGTTGATTTTATCCCTTCTAGAGGAAAAATCTTGTACGTACCTCGGGAGAAAAAAGTCATTGACCCTCGCTATAATTAACTCCCTCGGCTATGCCTCGGGATTAAACTTCATGGTTCACTCGGCTGCACCTCAGGGACCAACTTAATAACTCCCTCGTCTTCGCCTCGGGATTTAGACAGTGGTGGTGTCAACTAAAACGCTCAGGAAGTAATGACTTTGTTTCCTCCCTTAGTGCGTAAATAACTATTATATCCTTAAAGTATGTAGTATTAATTTAATTACCAGTTAACAAAGGAGAAATATTGTATTTCTTCCCCGATATAATCGACTGATTCACATATTGTGTAACATTAGTTCATTTGACAACATTTTTTGCTAAATACGGATGGTCACTAGGGTGAATTACAGAGCTTATTGCAAGTGTGATGAAGGTCACGGACGATTTCATTCGGAAAAATGGTTGGAGGTCACATCACTGAAGGAAAAAGATTGCTTTTCCGCACCATTACCTGGTTTCCATCGTATTTCAGCTTCCTCAGGTTCCTACTTCAGTTCCACCCTTATCTAACCTTTTATCTTTTTTTTAACTTGTTGGAAATAAGACTAATTGTTTTATTTCCTTTGGACTAAAGAGGGTCTTAAGCTTAAGGGAAGGATCCGCCTGATTAAGATCCAAGACTTCCACAACCAATCTTATACTTTTTCTTCCTCCCTTTTTTCGTCCTTTTTTCCCTGCTCTTATACCCAGAGCTCCTTTCACTTTTCATATCTGATTTCATCAATCTCTCTTGCCTTCTTCCTCCCATCCTCCCCTTCTCTAGCAAGAACCTTCCATCTTCTCTGATCCAACTCGATACCGATTGCCCTTTAAGAAATAAATAAAAAAAAAAGAACAAAAAAGTTAAAGAAAGAAAGCTCTCATCTTCAATTTGCCTTATTCTCAATCTTGGAAACCAATTTCGGCTCCTTTTTTTTCGCCATCTTCATTCCAGGTATTGGTATTATTAGTCTTTTTTAGTCGATTCAATTTCCCTACAAGTTTTGCAATAAAATTTATATTTAATTTTTTCCCTCTTTCAATTCGTCTTCTTTTCTTCCCTATTTCCTTTAGTAAGGGCGAGTGTTATTATGTTTTATAGGATTCCCCTACTTTTCAACGCTGTTAGGCCCCTTTCAATTAAATACATTAAAGAAATGCTTAAAGAATAAGAGAGCATTTACAATTAAATTGTTCGTGGCTCAATAGCCTAGAGTAATTTCAAGATTATAAGAGGATTGTTGATGGCAACACTGACTTTTTCATTATTATATATTATAATTATTATTGCTGTTATTATTTTTTATCTTTTGCTTCTCAAACCAATATTTCATGTCTTAGCAATTCTTTGAACGATTCAATGAATTTCTGAGTAAAATTGTGTATAAAATGAATAATAATGAAATATAAAAATAATAAGATTTAAAGGATAAGTGTTATATCGTTTTTTTATACTATAAAATAATTGAAGTCATTATTAATAAATTCTTAATAAAATTCAATAAAAATACTTAATTTTATCTACAAAAAAGCTTTTTACACGAAAGCTTTAATTTTTATATAAAATAAACCCATTTTTTTTTACAAAAAAAAAGAAATATATAAACAGTCCGAGAGAACTCAGACAAACTTTTTCAAATAGAAGTTAACAATTACTTCTAGTATTTTCCATTTATTAGTAGGCAACGCCCCAAAGTTTGGGGCTAAATTTAATTTTTTCCGCCTGGAGGATATGCTTTTTTTGAACATGTATGTCAAATTCATCAAAATTTTCCCAGTACTTAAAGCGTTGTCCACACTAGACATGTTGCGCGATTTTGGTCTCAGAGACAATGTCTAGCGATTTGTCTATAGACATCGGCTAGACAAACGGCGTCTACGGTCTCGCTGCTAGACCAAAAATCGCATGGTTTTCCATTCGAAATGGTAGACACGCTGCAACGATAGACACGTTGCCCAACATTGTCTACAGTGTGGACGCTATCTGAGACGAGACTTGACTTCTCCTGCTTCTACCAACATTTTTTATTGCGTTAAAGTTATACGACGATCATAATTAATATTCTATTGAATCGAATAATTATTCAGGCCAGATTTATAAAAGAAATCTACTAACCTGATCGTGTAACAGTTCTTAATCTATTTATCATTATGATGCGATACTTAATAAATTAATATTAGTTGTTGTTATTTTTTATCAAAATAAAATTGAAATTTATTTAACTATAGCCCAGTAAAATTAGATTTTTGGTGTCGATTAAATCAGACAAAGCTGGAAATCGTTTTAATCCACTTGTGGCATCCCAAATAACAGTAGAATAAGTTTGCGACGGTTTCTGAGGTGAGCTAAACTTTTGCGAGCCAAAAAACTGCGAACTTTTGGGCACTTTTCTCAGTTCTTGGCTTATAACATCTTAAGGGTGCATCAAACTGAAAATCGTGTCCTTACCAAACTTAAAGAACATTATCTGCGTCGAATGCATTTTTAACATTAAATTATATACAGCGGTTTGGTCAGAATCGGCAGTCAAAAAAAGGCAAATTTTACAAGATCAAACATTTTGTGCAAAATATTTACGCAAACCTCAGGCAATACGCACGTCAAACATCAAGTTTGTGCAAACATGATGTTTGCGCAAACATTATAACCGTTTATGGGGGCATTCGTTCACAATTTAATACGACTCTAACTCGGAAATGGTTATTCCAAATGAAAAATGTCAAATATCTTAAGTTGTAGAGCATCAAATTGTGCGTTCAGAAAACTCCCATTTTTTAAAAATTTATTTTTACCTAAGCATAGATCCAAGTCATAACTAAAAGTATTCTGAGACCTGATTTTATGCTATATGCAGCTTTTCAGTAGTTCCATGAAACGGATTCACTTATGTTTGTCTAAGAAATAAAATTGGGATGTAATTCGATCGTTCAACCTGATTCTTGAGGTTTTATGCAGAAGTGGTGAGTTGGAATGGAGGTAGTGTTACTGTATTTAGTTTGGTTTCCATAACATGCCCATTGTCAATTTTCCTAAAGATTCCTTTCCAGAAAACATCACAGCAATAGTTTGAATCATATTTTGTATTTGAATTTAATATCCATTGTCGATTTTTGATGACACTGGAATGTACCTTAGTTTCATCAAACAAAACAGACGCTTAGGACAAATTATGAGCTTTTCGGGCGCTATCTACTAATTTGATGCTTTTTTCTTCAGCATCATCGGGATATCCTTAAAATTCTCTAGTATGTATTTTTGGAGCCACCGTGCATAAACTCTGGTCGTTTGTATATCACAAAACTCGATGTAAGAGGAGCCCTCTATCGCCTGCAAATTACATCACACGTTGAACGATCAAATTTCATCACAATTTTATTTCTTAGACAAACAAAGGTGATTCTGAGAAAATGGAATTACAGAAAAGTTGATATAGAATAAAATATGGACTCCAAATACTTTTAGTTTTTGTTTGTACGCTGAGGTATAAGTAAATTTAAAAAAATAGGAGTGTTCTGAACGTAATACATAACAGCAAAACACTGTCAAAAAAGAATTAAATTTAAATTGTTTTATCATCATGTATCTGCATTTTTAAAACGGGATTTAATTAGACTGTTTTTTTTAATAATTCGAAGTCATTATTACAAAATAATTACCTAGTAATTTAACTCGATTAAAAACAAAATATAAAAAAAAGAACGTTATTTCGATATAAAATATACCTTTTTTCAAAGTACAAACTAATGGAATTTGCATTTTAATTTTTTTTTTTTTTTTTTTTATATAAATAAAACTACACTCTTTTACCTTTTCATACAGGGAATTACCATAGGAATTTTCGTGGCCATTATTTTCTACAGTTATTGCCAAAGTCGTTAAAGGAAGATTTTCTTTACAATGTTACAAAAAAAATAGTGAGATAACAGATTCTTTTCCCAGCTACGGCAAAAAAAAAAAAAAAAAAAAAATCCCCAAAAAGAAAATATAAAAATAATATCATTATTCACATCACGTCTTCTCTTTCTTACATAGCTACAAGCCTCCGTTAAATAAATTTGTATATATTTAAATTTTAGCGGTTTTCTACCCCCTCCACTTCTCTCTTCTAACCTCTTCCCGCTTACTTCTAGCCTCGAAGAGAAAATAGAGGGAAAAGTAGTATCGGTTTCTAAGTAAAGAAGGCTTTTTTGAGGAGAAAAATCGAGTACCCCAAAAATAAGGATAGTATCTTTTCCCCAAATTTTCTTTCGATATATATATGNGAGGTTCAATATAACTTCATATATATATATATATATATGTATAATTTATTCATTGACTACCGTTTTTCTTGTGCCCTTTTCAAAAGGGTCCTTGGAAGGAACGGTCTATTGGAATAATCCTTGTTGGCGCATGCGCAGTTCCAAAGTTTTCCTTATACTACAACATCAGATAGTGAAAGCCTTTGCGTTATCATGGTAATACATTCTGTAATATTTTACTTTCCTTATGAAACTGTTTCGGTCTTATTCTTCATAAATATTACATGCTTTTTCATATTTTGAGGGTTTCCCTCAAGGAATATACTAACTCCTTTGCTTTATACTTAGTTTTATAATAATAATAAAAATAAAAAAAAACAGAAGATGCTTAAAGCATATTTTTATTTGTATATATTTTAAGAGGGTTGGGTTTTATATAGAAGAGCAGTATTGACATTATTTTTATGTTGTTTCACCATAAAGGTACTTCTGTTTCTCTTTTATTAAAACTATATATATCTTCTTTTTATCTTTCTTCACCTGCAGTAAAATCCTGTAAAACATTTTATTACATTATATTTTGGTTGTCTAAAAGTCAAGTGAGTGAATAATTTATTTTTTATTTTTAGATGATTCTTTGTTTTTTTTTTATATAAGCTCTGGAGAAAAGAAAAAAACTTTTATGTTTATTATATATTTTTATGTTTGCAGACTTTTTGTCTGCATTTTTGGTATAAAAAGGGAGGAATTTAGTTGGAATTTAAATAAAATATATTGTTAAAAACATAGAAGTGTTTGTTCAAAACATTCCTGTGACATAATAATAAAATTGTGGTGTTAAAAATATTAATAACAAAATATTATTTAATAATTATTACAAGGATAAAAAATAATCATAGAAAGAACCTATTTCAACAAATCTTATTTCCTGATCAACAAAAAAGCGCTTACAGCATTAGGTAAAAATAATTACCAGTAGTAATTGCAGTTTATATTTACAAATAAAGATCAATGTATCGTTTTTGGGTCACAGAAAGGGGACACACCTATTATAAAGCTGACATAATGCTCACATTAACACTGTATAAACCTATATAAACCCTCTGATGTATACCTGACATACCTATAAAACTGACTTACTATATACACACACACTGAATAAATACAGTTATTACCTAGTGTCAGTATATGAACATACTGACACAATTTTTTTAACGAGACTGTGTCATATTTTTAAACCAGTTTATTTTCGGCTGGAAACTAGACCCGCTATACATATATTGTTTGCGTTTTGGCATTCACTTATGTCTTAGCACATAGCCCCAACAGTGATACCTCGACCCAGTAATCTGTAATCGCACATCTACCATTAGTTCATTTACCCCTTTAGCTTACATTTATTGCAATTATAATCATTTTTCATTTATTTCACCCAGAACAATCCTACAACTAATCCTCTTGTACAACTCATGTCCTCTCAACATATTCCAGGTAACCCTCCAAGATGTCTGAAGAGGCAGTGTCCTAGAGATCTACTCTCATAGAATATACCTTACATTAACTAATTATTATAATTATTATTATTATTATTTATTCATTGAAATTTATTATTATTATCTATTTCTTAAATTTTATATACATATAATTTACTATATCATTACTTAAAGACATTGTAATATAATTATTTTATTATATAAATCGCCAGGAAGTGTAGTCACTGGACTACTTCTTCTNTTATCAATTTACAATATCATTACTTAAATTTTACTATATAAATCGCCAGGAAGTGTAGTCACTGGACTACTTCTTTTTCACGTTGCTACCGCCATGTTAAACAAAAATATCATTATCACTTGTTACAATTAAATTATGTGTAGTTGTGTTAATCAATAAAAATTAAAAAAAAAAAAAAATGAATAATATTTGGCTACTTACTGTTAATGAACAAATTCACCCTTCAGGTCACTCGAACACATTAAACAATATAATGTTCCTTTACTTCTTACAAAATGTTATTTTTTTTAATAATCATAAAAAAAAAAAAAATCTATATTCAAACAGCTTGGTTTTTCGGTGAAATCCGTATCATGAATAGGTTGAAGTCCGACGTTTCGTATCCACAACTGGAAGCATCTTTAGGAGTGTGGTGCATGGTGATGTTTACTTGAAGCAACAACAAGACATACAGTACGTCAGATATCAGTAAGTCTTGTTGTTGCTTCAAGTAAACATCACGATGCCCCCCACCTCTGAAGATGCTTCCAGTAGTTAAGGCGAAACGTCGGACTTCAAACCCTTCGAGCCCCTTCGAAGCCTACGCACCAAGTTAAAACCAATGTTTGTCTAATGAAGAACAAATTTATGAATAATTTAATTTTGGTTAGTTTAACGAACGGATATGAGATGACGGAAAATTAAACCATAAATATAAAATTGTTAAAATGACATGAAATGGATCATGATGAAAAGGAGAAAGGGTGGACCGTTGAGTGTGAAATCATATTGTCCTGGATTGTATAATCAATTCCCACGATAGAAGTCGTATAATTATAGAAGTCGTTAATTACATGCTACGTATTTAGCGACCCACTGTACTCAGCCAAGGTAATATAATAGTTATATCCCCTTTAAGCCTCATTCAGATTATTATTCCAGAATAGTGAGTTAAAACACTCTCCAACTCACTACTATAAATCAAACTGTACATAGGCTACTGGAGCCTCGTAGCTAGCCAGCCTTCTATGTATTCCACAGGATACTGTGGGACTCGAAATTCCTAAAACCACCACCACCAACCAGTATCCTAAAATTTCATTGTATACGGAGATAGCATTAATAGATTGTAAGCCTGAGGTTCAATATAACTTCAGCTATTAATAACATCGAGAATTAATTCATTGAATAATAAAGAACTTTGCTAATCATTCATGCCTTATAAATGATGTAATTTTTAATTAAAATTAGAGTTTCGTCGCCTTTAGTGACCTATCATTAAAATATCTTGCACATTTTATGCATGTTCTGACAAAATTTACTTTTAGAAATATCCTGTTTTACTTATCAACTTTATAAATATACAGGGTCCGGCAGTGAAACGGGAATATTTAAAAAAACTCTTAAAGTCTTAATTATTAATATTTATTAAACTTTTTTACTCTAATTTAATCTAAATTAGTGGAAATTAATGAGGATATATGAAAATGTTAATTTTTTGAAAACTATACTTGTAAGATGGCGTTCGTTCCAAACACATTCTTGAAGTCTTTCGGTGAAGGATCCCATGACTCTGCGTAGCATATCCAATGGAATGTTGTTAATCTCCTGTTGGATTCGCTCCTTCAGTTCGTCCCTAGTTCTGGGTGGGTTTGATTCAAAAACCTTTAGCCTTAAATAACCCCACAGAAAAAAGTCAGGAGCCGTCAAGTCTGGTGAACAGGCAGGCCAAGGAATATCGGCATTCAAGGAAAGACGCCATATTACAAATATAGTTTTCAAAAAATGAACATTTTCATATATCCTCATTAATTTCCACTAATTTAGGTTAAATTAGTGTAAAAAAATTCAATAAATATTAATAATTAAGACTTTGAGAGTTTTTTGAAATATTCCCGTTTCACTGCCGGACCCTGTATAATATGTCAATTAGTGTGGCACATAGCTTCCTCACGTCCTACTGCTAATACATTAATGATTTATACTTTTATATATTATTGTAAAATTGATTTACTTTTCCCTCGTTTTTTTAAATCTGTAATTTTTTTATTTTTTTATTGCTTTACATACTACTCGTCTGATCTGAGCAAAATGTAAAGAGCACAGAGGGTTGAAATTAATCTGGGACCATCTGCAGCCAACTGTCGACAAACCATCCAAAATCCGTAAAAATCAGATAATTACATTGAAGATATAGGTGTAAATAAATGTATATTTGTGTTCATGTGGAAGAGAAACAAATGGGCGCTGAAGTTTAAAACTTATATGGGACCAACAATTAATGGTCTATTTTGACCTTGCATCTAAGATTCGTTACAATAAGAAGAGTAGTTTTAAGGTATGTTGGTTTGCATTTTAATTGAGCGATAGACAAACCTACAGATAGACACGGAACCGAAAATGTCCCCTGGTGTCTGAAACGGATATAGGTCTTGAATATTTGAAATCAGAGACATAAAAAATGTTTGTTCTTCAGAACGATTACAGGCACTTGTTTACTTGGGTACATACCTCCAATTCACCTAAAAAAATGAGGTGAACTTGTTTTTATCCATCCGGGTAGACTTATATTGGCACTCAGATGGATTAATAAGGGTTTAACATAAAAAAAGTGTTTTTAAATTTCCTACTCCAAAGTAAATCCCTGATCCCAAAATACATTGACTAATGGAATTTGTTACTTTTTGTTACATAAGTGTGATGTTCCTTTGTCCCAAAATACATTAGACTTAATGTAGTTGTCTAACTTAATGGTTTAGACTAATTGATTTTGTCACTTTTTGTTACATATGTGTAATTTTCCTTTGTCCCAAAATATATTGGACTAAATGTCCTTTTGTCTTATTTGATTGTTTGGCTAACAGATATTGTCACTTAACATTACAGAACTGTGATATTCCTTTGTCCCATTGTATATTGTACAAAATATTAAATTTTCTTTATTGCTCCAATTTCTGAAATATATCTATATTAATAAATAAAAAATGCCATTTAATTTTACTTACGCTGAAACCATTAAAACATCTACTTCGTTATCCTTTCAGTCAGTTGACTTGTTTCATATTAATGCCTCAACTCTAAGTTTATCCATGTCTTTCTCTTTGCAATTGTAATTTTAACGAACCTTCCAGATTTGATTTTATTCAAAATGAATTATGTCATTATAAATGATTTCTTTGACTTGTCATTGTCATTTTTGTCAAAAAAAAATACTTGCCCTAGGTATGTACCCAAGTAAACTCCTGCCCTATAGCACCTTATTTACTTGGGTACATACCGAAGGTATGTACCCAAGTAAACTTCTACCTCTATTACGCCTTGTTTACTTGGGTACATCCTTTTTTCTTTTCTTGTCTTCCCACTTCTTAACCCCATACAAAAGCCCCACTGCTTTTCAACATCCCGATTAAGTTTGTCTATTAATTTATTTTATTTTATTTCCAATATATAAATGGTATGTACCCAGGTAAACTCCTTCCCTATGGCACCTTATTTACTTGGGTACATACTTATTGGTATGTACCCAAGTAAATAAGTACCCGATTACATAGCTTCCGTTACCTTCGGTAGTTTGATAGCAATTATCATAACATGGAGTATGATTTTGATGTAGAATTAGTGAATGGAATTTATAATTATAACTACAATTGAATAAGGAAGTTAAATTAGGTTAATATGAATGAAGATAATTTCAGCTTTGAACTGAGTAATGTCGTTAGAATGAGGTGATATCACGCTTTGCTACGTCCTTTATTCTCTTTATCTCTCTTATTCCTCTCTTTATTATTATCTCAGTTTGCTGTTTGTCCATTATCTTACCACTGGCTTAAGCGTAATCCTATTAGACTATATGCCAGCTTAATCACGATTCCTAATCCTAATGTTAATAATATAATTTGAAAATTAAACTCTATTTCTCCATTTCTTGAAAAAACATTGAATCCACATATCGACATTTCGATGCTTGTCCATGAATTAGAGACTACTAGTATACATTTGTCTAAATGATTTAGTAGATGGATTTTCGTATGATATTATGAAACAGTTAGTTCCCAAGCAGCTCTGATATCATTTTATATAAAATCTAGAACTTCTATCGGCGAAACGTAGTAGGTAGTACAATGAATACAAGTGAAAAGCAATGTACCTCCTACTATATTCTAACTCCTTGGTACGATATTTCAGAGCGTCACATTTTGCACGACGTTTTTTGCGTGGCGGAAATTTCTTTTGTACTCCAGATCTAAAACATATCCATGTTAAAAATCAATTTATCGATTTATTTTTTATAGAGTTTCTCTATAATTAATAAGATACTATCCACTCGAGAAATCAATAGAAAAAGCATATGCATTTATTTTTGGTCCTGTTGAAAGTGGTTGCTTTCCAAACCTGTGAAGTAGTATTTTCACAGCTTCTCTTCTTAATTCTAAGCTGTCAATAAGAGTCAATATTTTATGAGCTTGTAGTTAAATACGGGTGTGGTGTAAAGGTACCTACAGTTCCAAGCCCTTGGTTCCGGCCGTAGACCCCTTTCTCCAGGCACATTCCTCAGGTCGCTGGCCCCGGCCCCGGCCCTGGGCCCCTTACACCAGGCTCATTGCCCTAGGCCACTGGCTCCAGACTTATTGCCCCTGGACGCTGGCACCAGGTTTAGGCCACTAGCTTTTGGTTGTCTGTCCCATTTCCTAAATTACTGACTAATGCCTCGAGGCTGCCGGCAAAAGCCCATTGCCTCAGGATTAGGCCACAAGCCTTGGTTCTATGTCTCATACCCCAGACCCCAAATTACTGGTTATTGGCTAGAGGCTCCTGGCAACAGACAGCAAGTCTCACGCCCCCCCCCCCGCCCCCCCCCCCCCCGGCCCTAAAGGGCTGCTCAGATGTCTCGCTCGCTCAGATTTCACAGAATCCCAGTAACTGTTTTATGTGTGAATCCTAAACTCGTTTAGTTTTTATTTGAGTCAAAATTATTGTTAAATCACATATCATCTGTTCATCTGATTAATTAAATAGGCTAAATGTATTCTATTGTGTAAATTAAAACATTAAAACATGTATGGTTTCTTTTGGTTTTAGTGTGATGTTTCAACAGTCTAGGAGTCTAGGTCATGAAATAAATATAGGATTTGCTTTGAGATTGTTGCGGAGAAATTTGTCTTGATGTTGTCAGATTGTCTTGTTTGATCGAACTCGTCTTCTTCACCGCACCAATCTAAAATGCTTCTTGTTTTATCTATGTTTCAAAGATAAATCCCAAAATCCCTAACCATGTTTTCCCTTGTGAAACCTCATGTTTTTATAAATAGATCCGACATAAAGAGAGAGGAAAGCGTCTTATTCACAGGTTTGAATCCGTGGCACGCACTAGTTGAATGTTCTCTCCCAGTTGAGTTCATGCTTCTAGAAGCGACAGTTCGGTTCCGTAACCGCACGAGACATTACCGGTGTTTGGGGATGGGGCAGGCTGTCTGGTTACAAGATAAGCGACACGACTGTCGGATTAGTGTCAGATTATTGCCGTCATGTCTATCTGCGGTTGTTCTAGGGATCTGGGTATGTTAGTGATCCATATCTACTCATATGTCAGCTCTATCTGTTTACTTGTCTCACGTTACCCCCCTTCAATCTCGTATACAAATACCAGTGTTATGTTATTTCACTTCCAATTCTCTTGTCGTTTCATTCTTTTTTTGTCATAAAGCTTTTTTGCTCACCCAAGAATACTAAATAATAGCTCAGGAAGAGATGTCAAATTTAAAAACGGTGGCTTGTAGAATCCCAAGTTGATTTATAAAAAATTAAAATCAAATAAATGAGGGTTGATTAAAAAAAATAAAATAAAAAAATGCCACATACAATTTATAAAGATGACCATAATAAATTAAACTCATACCTTTTCTTGTAGGTAATGTTTATAAAATATCTTATATTTTCTTTAAATGGGTTGAAACTACTCTAAAAAAGACTAATTTTATTTTTTTTTTACAAATAAATTAATTTTTTGTGTTGCTGTGTCTTATTTAATTACCTCACTTGTTCACAGATTTAAAATGTACAAGTTATGTAAAAAAAAAAAAAAAAATCGATTCATTATTTTTTAAGTGATTCATTATTATTCTTATGTAATAAGTGTTGTTGGGGAGACCAATTACTTCTATAATATATAAAAAAGCAAAATTAATACTATTTTAAGTGGAGAGATTTTCATTGAGTTCAATTTTGTATGAAGTCTATCGAGGTTCTAATTTCTATGTTAAATTTTACACATTTAACAGAAAAGTGAAGAGTGGAAATAAAGTTGCATTTTGTTTTTGTTTTTTTATTAAAATTTCAATTAATTGTGACATCATCCGTCAAGTTGTATCGAGTTAGTCCAGAAGGAAAAGTTATATTTAAGATAAATATAGTACGCAATTATCATGCCTGTCACTTTCATTCTGATATCCCCTGATAAAATTAAATTAGTTTAACAAGAAGTAATAAAGTCCCTTTTCAAAATAGGAGTGGGTTTATTTCGCTTTTGCCCTTTCAGCTTTAACAACTTTGATAATTGTTATTTGAATTAACTACGTTCATCAGGTAGAGACCCTGTGCTCTGTGATGGCTACCAGGGTCACAATTAACACAAGGGTGAAGATACCCCGTTGATTATTGTCCATTAAAAGGGTTTTAGACCTCATCACAGGTATTATTTGCTTTTCTCTTTAACAATATCTATTGTTAAAGAGTGTTCTTAAACGTAAAATTAAGTTTGGTTTAAAGACAAAGCTAGTTCTACGGAATTTAGTTGTCATCCTTCAGAAGTTGAATAAGACTAGAACCAGACTTGTTCCGTCGAAAAGGTTTCTGTTTTGTTCCGTGTTCTTATTGGAACGCTTAGATGTTCTGTTTTGTCGGATGGTATTTCTTTTCGGTCTGGGGTTTACTTTGAGTGGATCTGTAATTCGAGTAAAGAGGCACTTTGAGGAGGCCTACCTTTCTATTCTCTTTGTGTGTTGCCGGTTCGGCATGCTCGGTGCCAAAACCGTTCTAGAATCCCCCCATTTTCTCTACTCCGATTCGAAATCCCTCCTCTTCCTTCTAACTTGGCATCCGGCCCGATTCTCTCCTAGCTAATTTCTCAATTATATCTGGAGCCAAAGACTTATCCCTCTTTCCTCTTCCCCCTTAAGGGGTCGAAGCAGAAATCCCCACCTCCTTTCCTAACATCCACTAAGAAGGGAAAAGCGGAGAGAGAATATTTCAAACGGTTTGAAAGTAGGTTCTAAATGAGCTTCTCTCTACCCCCCC
>KZ652202.1:174767-191813 GCA_001010745.2 Gerris buenoi
CCCCGAAACTTTACCCCGTAACTCATTCCCCGTTATTCTCAACTCTCCCCCCTTTCCTCTCTCCGAAAAATTTAAATAACTAAGAAGTTAACGAAACGGAAAAAAAGGAGAAAGAATAATCTAATACAGCAATACTTTTATTAATTTAGTGCTACAAAAAATAAAATAATAACATTTCCCCTCCTTTTATTATTTTTGGTGGAAAAAATTAAGGTTATTAATTTTCATTTCCATTTCTTCTTATAATGTAGTTTATACGAATTGAATTTATTATTTAAACGTTTAAGTAAGATTTATAAAATTATTACGAATTATTTTTCCTTTTTTTTTTTAATTAACTTGATTTCTTAATTGAAAATTGCAGTCAATATTGGTAAAATTGACCTACTGCCGTTATTAGATATGTATTCATAAGTGAATTATTTCGTCGCATTATACTGCTAGTTAAATCGGAAAATCGAGTCATTATTAAATAATGATCCCTTACTAATGATACACTTGTTTATTATAATAAGAGCCGTTACGCCGTGAAGCCGTAGACTAAATTTTATATTTAGAAATAAAATAGTAAAATTAAGTTAATTTATTTAGATAGTTATTGTATCTATTTGAAGACCAACAAATCAAAACAAACATTTATTTTTATTGGAATAAATGTGGTTTCCTTAGCTTAGCAATATTAAGTCATTTCCTGGTGAGTTGTCGCCATTGAAACACTACTCGATTATAAAAATGATTTGTTTGTAAAATATCCAGTTCACTGATGATTACCTGTCTGAGTGGTGGCAACCTGTACCTGTTATAAATTAGCCATCGTCAATGGCTAATTTATTTGTCAATAAAGACTTTGGTACTTTTAAGTTCGATATTATTTACTACGAATACAATAGATGTAGTTCAATAACCAAATAACATCTAGACGGAATAATTGCATTTAAACAATTGATCAGTTTCAGCTGTTTTAATGCAACATTCTTTAAATAATTTGATGGTTATAAAGCAACTTTAACTTGAAGATAGCCACATTTAGCCAAAACAAGTCAATCGATGAAATACAATCATTCTGACATAGTTTGGTTAAAGAAGTGCGCCTCTTTTTATGATGGGCTTACACACAGTTGAGGACTAAGAATTGAAGATATGTGAATAGGAGTGTAAGATCAATCAAAAGTGACGAAAAATGAAAGTGTGAATCGGAATCCACATGCACTCTGCCCTTACCTTCACAATAATGAACCATCTTGCCTTTCCTAGCCCCTAGTAACGAATTATTGTAAAGCCGGGCCTACGCATTGGCCCTCTTGGCCAGGCCAATGTTGAGCCAATATTGGTGGTCCTTTCACACATCACAAGGGGTTATACAAATGTCTGGCCATACACTTGCAACACCCTTATTTCATTTTAGTTGATACCAACGCCAACACATTGGTCAACATCAATAGCCAGGCCAATGTCGAAATTGCCGGACATTTTTTTAACATAGCTCTGCTCGTACAGGTTTTTCAAAGCTGCAATCTGCTTTCTTACTATTGGGTTAGGTCTTAAAAACATATAAAAAAATAAGAACTACATGACTTTTTGCAAGGTCGAGCCCTTTTTTTGTTTTTAATTTGACTGAACTATATGGCCGATGATAGAAAATCCCCATTCGTTTGAACGATTGCGAAAGCTAGTTTGTTCGAAACATAGGACATGCGCGATATATTGACCTTACATTAGCCGTAAGATGGCAAGCATCGCTTGGCCAACGTGTGGATGGTTGTATTGGTTCTTGTGAAGACACTGGCGGAGGTTAGAGCATGCGTTGACCAATAAGCGCATGCAGCCAATATGTGGATGGGTTGCTGACTCTTGTGGCCAAAGCAAGCACCAATCTCCACAACCGTAATAATTGTGCTTGGCCAGAAGAATTCAATACTAAATTCTCTGTTCCTAAAGGAATTAAACGTTTAGTTTAACATATTAATTATGGTTGAATAATTATTAAGGAAACTTTAAAAAGAGGATTAAAAAATAAAAAAAATAAGTTTTCATTATTAATGTTATTAATTTTAATTCTGGCATCTCTTCTATCTCATTGCTCATGTAATGAACCGTGTTGGAAAAACTTCCTAACCCCATCCGAACCTTTTTTTCAGAAAATTTACTATTTTAATTTTAAACTTTTTAGTTCGGTCTAAAAAAAGAAGTGAAAAAAGGAAAAGAAAGAAAATTGGAGGAGGTTAAATTAAGTTAGTCTAAGTAAGAAATTATGTTAGAAGATTCTTCTTGTAATTAATTCCGTTGAAGTTAAAATTTTCCTTCTCTTCCCTTGGGAGGAGCAGCAAAATTGAACATTTTCACTGTAATTAGTTAAAGTGAAGGAATTTGGCTGTTTAATGCAGCCAATGAGGATATTAAGTTTTATGAAGGTTCATCCCCCTAGAAACTAAGGGATGAACCTTTCATTTTATTAACCCTCCTAATATGCTGCTCTCACCCCTTTGCCTAACAAAATTTTGCTTTGATAGTTTTCCCTTCCTCAAGAGAATAGGAAGTTAGCTGAACTTATGTTATAAAAAAAATAATTTAATTATAACAATTTTCTTCATAAAAATGGATTTGCTGTTAAAATTGTTATTAATTTTAAAAATTCAGGTTAAACTATAATTATTGAACTTCTTTTAAACTGAATATTCTTTCTGGTTAAATTCATACTAAACTTTCTTATATACTAGAACGTAATTACATTTTTAGTATTTTGTTTTCCATTTATTAGTATAAAAATTAATATTGTGTCATAGTATATTATATGTATTAGTATAAAGATGAATATTATGTCATAGCATATTATATTTATGTATTTATATATAAATTAATATTATGTCATAGTATATTATATTATTATAAATTAAAAATGAATTTATATACAGAAAAAATTATATTTTTATTTTATTTTATGGTTGTAGTCCCGTTCAACAGCTTATGTCATTACAGGACGGGGCTTATGCGGTCACTTTAACCATCACCGGGGCTGGCATAGCCGAGTGGTTAGCTCACTCGACTCTGAAACCAAGGCCTTAACTCCGGCTGTGATTTCGAATCCCAGAGAAGGGAGACATGTTTCACACTAATGATCTCATCGAGTAGATGATTATATATTATTAATATATTAAGATAATAGTTTATTACGATGAGTGATATAGTTAAATTTATTGGCGAGGGGGACCTATATTATTGAACGTTTTATCAAAATTGACCATAAAAATTACTTCCTCCCGGCGGGGAATCGAACATAACGTCTCACTACAGCTATTTTCTCAAGAACTAAATTTTTTCTGGAAAGATCCACGTGACAGGTAAAAGAGACTATTCAAATCAAATGTATGATGCACTACTATGCAGTAAAATAATACTAGGTATCGCGTGGCTCTGAAATCTTTAGGCTAGTATCTATCTATATTATTAAAAAAGTTTTGTAAACAAACGAGTCCAGTGAGAGTGACATACTTAACTCAGAGTAGAGTGCGTTAGGAGATACCCCCCTAGAAGAGAGTTGAGTCCGGGGGGTAAAGAGGGAGCTAGAGAGTGACATAGTACTAACTGTGTAGACAGAGTGAGGGTGATATTATATTCGTCCGAGAAGAGTAGTTGTGTCCATCCCCACTACACCACAGCCATAACTATACTACTTGGCGAGCGAAGCGAGTAGGGGGCGGAGCCCCCTAGTAATATATTAAGATAATAGTTTATTACGATGAGTGATATAGTTAAATTTATTGGCGAGGGGGACCTTGGCACTTCTTTAGACTAATAATCCCCTTATTTAACAGCTGGGAGTAACAATCTATAGAAGGTGTACGCAACGTTCTTCTTTAGACTATTACTCCTCTTAAAAAGAAGAAGTGTGATATTCTTTTGTCCCAAAGTACATATAAGACTAAACATCCGTTTATCGTAATAGTTATTTAGACAATGTTTAAATAATCATATATTTTTCTGTTATTAAAAAAAACATTATGAAGTAACAATCAAAAGAAGAATCGGTCACTTCCCTATATTACTTTTAGTACTTTTTAGATCTATGCAAATTTATGGATTTTTCAGATCTTTTTACCTCTTTGCAGTGGTTTCGCTTTTGTTTTTGTTATTTATTAAACCAAAATTGAGAAACATATATTTGTCTTAATGAATAAATTTCTTTATATTTTCCCAAAAACCCCTAAAAATAGTCGAAATTAAAATTTGCAAGAGTGATGCACGCGAACGCATCGACAGATAACGCTTATCCAACGAACTTTGTCCTAAGCAATGATAAAAGGGATGCATATACCGAGTTTAACTAAGTCGGTCAATTTGCACTAAGTGATTATCACACGTGTGTAGTCAGACAGAAAGAAATACATACAGACAGAATGACATACATACAGAAAGACATACAGGCAGACACAAATACAGACAGAAAGGACGTATGTTCTATTGAATATAAGAAGCTCAGTTTAATAAACACAAATATTTTAAAGTAAGAGTTATATGAAGTGAATCAAGGCAAGGCAACGTGAAGCTTTAGCATAATTCTATCAAATTATTAATAAAAAAATATATAATTTATATTTTTAATTATAACATCAAAAGCTCCTTAATTAAAATGTAATTGATATGATTTATTTTTACAATATGAAGGGAAATTTTAACTTAAACATTTCCCTTTCCTTAAATTAAGGGTATGAAACCTATTATTCCCTAAAGCAGAAAAAAGCCTGCCTTGAAGTATGGGAATGGACTTAACCCTTTTTTTTTAAAAAAAAAATCCTGTCTCAACCAAATTAATTATTAGATTTTTTTTTTCCTTTTATATATTATATAAAATAAAATTATGAGAGAGTTGTTTGAATTTATGGCGTTAAAGATTCATTTAGAAAAAAATTAATTTAGAAAAGCCCTGAGTTGATATTAATTTGAATTAATATAATTGAATTTTCTTTTTTTTCCTTTTGGCCAAAAAAAAAAAAAAAAAAAAAAAAGAGAGAAAAGAAGAAAAAAAAGCTGTGGGAGAGTTTTGATAACATTCATTTAACTCTGGCGAGAAAAAAAAGAAAAAACCAAGAAAAAGTTGTGGAGCTAAATGAATATTCCGTGTTGGTGCAGAAAGGCTTGCTCCAGAAGGGGAAAGAGAATTGTACAGATAAAAGCAACCGAGTAAGCTTTAAGTTCATTAGGAACCTCCCTTTTTCCTCTCTTAGTTTCAAGCTAAACATCTAATTAGGAATCTACCCTTGACTTATATCATTAAATGTTTGAAGGAAAATACAATTTTATAGTATTCAACTAAATTTTAATCTCAAAACCTTTCAAGCCAACGTTCTATCATGAATACATTTTGCAAATTGTCTAGATTAATATAAAATATTAGACTAAATGGTTTTCATTTTAAGAGAATAAATATAAATTTTATTATTTATGTATATATTCGCTTTTTTTGTAGTTGTAACTTAAATTATCATTTAATTATATTAATTATATATAATCAAGTAGTGTTGCGTCGACGGCGACGATTTACCTCGAAATGTTCTATTAGTGCTAAGCTAAGACAACTACATTTTTTTCAAAAAAATAAGCCTGTTGAGTCGAGCTCGTTTAGTACAATCTATAACTAATTACATCAGCCCCGCGTGGAAAGCGGGGTTAAGGCTAGTAATCTATAGTTCGTCTAGGATAATCGAGAGGGGGCTCGAAGTAACCGTGAACTATACTGCCGTGCTAAGCCAAAAAACCGTATCTGTCATTTTGGTCGAAAATAAGGTTTTGACATATTCAGGGTTTTGGGGGGTAGTTTTTGCCGTTTTTAATGGTCCCGAAGCCGTATCTTCATCCTAAATACGAGAAAACAGAGATTTTTAGTTAAGGTTTTTGTATTAAAGGACAATTTACTAAGCGAAATTGCCTTAAGTGACAAATCAGAAGGAAAAAGACCGTATCTGACGGTAGATACGGTAATTTCGCTTCTGAAATCACAGTCAACTTACACCACAGTTACGTTAAACCTGTTATATTCCGATAGAACAACACCTTATCTACAGGTGTTTTCATAAATTTGATCCCCCCAAAAATGTATTTACTTAACTTAGGTAAAACAAATGTGGCTCTAAAGAGAATAAAATTCTTAATTGATTAGTATAAAATAATAAAAAATCGGACGAATAATAAGGGAGTTATAAGCCTTTAAACTTTGAAAACTTTAAAGTCGATTATCTCAAAACTTTTTTGTCCAAAAAGACGGTAGATACGGTTTTTTGGCTTAGCACGGCAGTATAAGTCAATGGTCTCTTTTGCTTGGCCATGTTTAATCAAGGTCGAGGTCACGAGTTCGATCCCGCGCCTTGGCACTTTACTTAACATGGCTTCCTACCGGCTAATCACACCAAATTCACTTCGGTTTGGCAGTGCATTTGTATAAGAACTTAAGATGGCTTAACTCCATACACGGGGAAAATAAGTGGACAAATTGGCAGGTTCACTTAAGTGGTTTTCCCTCCTTGTTCAAGTATTTCTACTAGAATGATTGAGACTATTTATCTCATTGCTAGTACTAGGATAGCGTTGGATATGCACCGTACGCATAAGTTTTAGTTCCGTGTCTGTCTGTCGCTCATTTTTTATTAACTACTCACCTGATATTAATGAATTTTGGATGACGGGTAATTATTTCTATTCCTATATAAGTTTCAATCTTCTGCGTTCATTTGATTCTCTTTTACATCCCCGCAAACATGCAATTCTTTACGTCTTTATCTTCAAATGTACTCATTTGATTTTGATGTAATTTGGATGGTTTGTCAGCAGTTGCCTACGGATAGCCCCACATCAATTTTAACTGTTTGAGCTCTTAAACTTTTCCAAAGTGACGGGCTCTTAAACTTTTGACTGTGTTCTATAATTTATGTTAAACAATTTGGTTCTATAAAACATTGTTGGTGTTCTATAAAACATTAAAATAATTTTGGCCGATTTTAAAAATCAGGGAGAAAATTAAATAGATTTTTCAATAATTGGGTGTAAAAGCAAAAAGATTCATTAATGGATACGAAATTAGGATGCGAGGAAGCTATGTGCCATACTAATTGGCAGATTATTTTCTTTGATGATAGTTTTAAATAAAATATTAGAGTATTAAGTGATTAAAGAAAATAACGCTCTTAGAGATTATTCCCTTATAAATTATATCAAGTGTTCAAACAGACACTAATTGGATTTACCACGAATTGCAATTATATTACTAATTGGTCGGGGAAGCTAAATGTACTTAGATCATTATGAAGTCTCATATAAAGATTGCTTAGTAAAAGTTTTCTGTTCCAATTTTCTTAAGGCAAATTTTAATAATTGGATGTGGAGAAAGGAAGTGGTTGGGATCGTGCCGCAGTACTTGTGTAAGGAGATTTTGGGCTAGATGGTAGGCTCTGTTGATGACGGTGTAATATAGCCGTGTCTTAAGGGCGAGGTAAGGTCGTGTTTACCTGTGTATTTGCCGGCGGTGTTTGCTTCTATCCGAGAAACAGTGTATGTTTGTTTAAAAAGGGTTGGTGGGAGAGAGAACAGATACGGAGGACGATGGAGCGACTTTTAACAAAAGGCACTAGACAAACAGGGGCCGTATCGGAGGGTTTGCGAAAACCTTCCTCTAGACGAAGGTATTACAAGATATAAATTTGCACACCCAAGTTTAAGTAGGGAGAGGGTTTAAGCGAGAAAGAGCGTGTAAAAGGGGGAAACAACTAAGATTTCTCGACGCGAAGGAGGCACGCTGCCTTCCGACAAATCTTTACCACCTTCGCTTAACCTTTAACGCTATGAATTTCATCCTTCATGACGGAAAACTGCTCCTCCCGTTAAATATGTCGCTTGAGCGACTCCGTTGGATGACATTTTCACGCGTCTCTCTGCGATAACTTCACGTGGTTGCGATTAAACGACCTCCAGTTTAAAAGACAATGCCTGCTTCCTTTCTGCGAGTTTCCGCTCGACGTCCTCACACATATCACACTTTATTCTTCTCTTAACGTTCTCCTTTTAAATCTTGACAATCTTATCGGCATCATTTCTTCTAAAAGCCCAGAGTCGAGGACAGTAAACACCGATTTACCTTTCACTTTTAGACTTTCTTGGAGAATTAATTTCTTCATGTAGTTGCTTTCTCTTACTTTATTTTACCGTACCTATTCACTCATTATTTTCTAACTACCTATTGTACTGTAACTCATCTATTCCTCATTGTAAAGCTAAATTGCCCCTGCTATACATACTTTTTTTCATTTATTGTTCACCAGTACGATGCATGAATTCTCAGAACAAAATGTCTTGTTTGTCGAGTTTTTTTTTTTTTTTTTAAGTAAGGTTTCTTTGTTTTTCTAAGCACTGCTTTAGCAGTATATTAAAGCATAAGGCAAGTCATTGCTTGCTTGTTTTCATTGTTTCCAAGCCCTTGTTATTGTGTTGTTTCTCATTACTTAAGGATAAATGCGCTACAAATGTATGTATAAGATGTAACAATTGCCCATTTAACTACTTCGACTAATGTTACAATGCCATATATGAAGTTAAAGTTAAAAAATATAATTATAATAATAATAATAATTCCTTCCCAATACTTAAGAAATACAATATGCTAATTATTATAACTTCCCACTCCGGTTACAGTTCATTCTGTAAAAAAATTGAAAAAAAAGCTCTCTAAAATAAATAAATTCTCTTTTTATCCATTTCATGGAAAAACATCGAATCATGGATGGTTTTGGGCATTGATTCCACTTATCGACATTTTAATGCTTTTGCATTAAGTGCTAAATTTGTCTAATTGATATAGTTAGAGGGAAAATTATGTCAAATTAATCCATTTTGATTACCATTTGGTCCGCTCGAAGCTCAGATATAATTTTATATACAATTTAGAACTTTTATCAGCGAAATGTAGTAGTACTATGAATACAAGTGAAAACCAATGTACATCCTATTCCTATTATGTTTTAACTTCCTGGGACGATAATTATGAGCATCACATTTTTTTTTCGTTAATTGAAGCTTCAGCCAGCCTGTATATAAAATATAGTACTATGAATGAAAACCTATCGACCTCCTGTGAAATCCTAACTTCCTATCACTATATTAAAAACGTCACATTTTTCATTTAGTTTTTTGCGAGACGGAAATTTTTTCTGTAGCCCAGAGTTAAAACATATTTATGGTAAAAATTATTACTCGTAAGTAGTTCTGACTTTATGTTATTTAAAATATAATTCCATTTAAATATAAATCTAACTGAATAAGTTGTTTTCCCGGAAATAATCCAGATTCCGAGGTATTGATGAAGCTTAATCTGTTTTTGCTGAAACGGATAAATTAATTTTTTAAATATTTCCCGTGTAACACTATCAAATGTGTTTAAAATTTGTTTTATTAAATTAAAAATATTCTAGGATTTAAATTCATTAATACATAGGTATAAAAGATTTGTTTTGTGAAAGTTATTTTTTGGCACTTCTTAGACTGTTACTCTCCTTTTTACTTGTACAATTATAATGAAAGATCCATTTTTTTTTTGTTTAAAAAAAAAACATGTTTGTGTAAAGGCCTAAAATACTATACAAACTTCAATCTCATTTAGTGTACATATTTTGTAGGGTTATATCCCAAGGTAAATTTGTAACAAAAATTATTTTTATGTATGAGAAATTCGGTCCAAAAAAACTTAAAAATAATTTTCTCTTATACATGTTAGCTTTATACATAATTTATATCCCATCACACATCATTTAATTTATTTATTATTTTATACCCTTATGAAGTGTTCAACAAGTGGTGGTTAATTTTGCTTTTGATTTTAGCTTGGACAAATATATTTTGTTATCAATATCCTTTAAATTTTCTAGGAAAACGACTTTATTTAAATTGAGTCCATTTTATCATGTTTTAATTAAAATTGTCGAAACTGCTTTTGTAGTTTTTATAGCGAAAAACCACTCGAATTTAGAGCTTTTAACTTATGTATATTTTTTTCGCGTTTCTCATAATATTTTTTTGAAATATTGCTGAAGTAAAGTTTTTTGAAAAGCAATTTAATTTTTATGGTTTATTCAGGACTTTAAAGAGAATAACTGTATAACTACGCATTATATTTGAGATAGTTAATTTTTAGTTATTTTGAAACGATACTTTATCGTAGAAAAATAACAATTTAGTTAAATATAAGTACATTTGTTTCATAACTTCGTTTTTACTTCGTAATTGTTAAATGTGGTCAAATTGTTTTAGTTGAAATTTCAATCTATTTTCTCCTATCTCATCTTGCTTTTAAATTGTAAATTATTAACGAGTCCAAATAACAATGGTTTTTTTATGTTTTTTACGTTATTTTTTTAGTTAAAAGTTATAACTATGTAGGTATTGAATAATTTATTAGTTATACTACTACAAAAATTTGCAATCTTATTTGCATGTTAACTAACACAGGAATTATTATTTAAACTAAATTAGTTTTATAACTGAACTATTAAAATCTTGAAAATTAATTTCAACTCTTTCATGTAATTGCTTAAATGTAACTAAAAAATGTAAGTAAAAAAACGTATTTACAAAGAAATTATGTTGCTAATTTGTGCTTTCAGTATATGCAAAAAATGGTTTAAAAGTTAAAGGAAAACAAACTTTAATGGAAGCCATCTTGAAACAGCTGGGCCGATAATGGCAATTTGTTAAATTGCTTACAGACCTATTTAACAAATTTCCATAATCGGCCCAGCTGTTTCAAGATGGCTGTCATTTAATAGTTTGTTTTGCTTTAACTTTTAAATCATTTACGAAATTGATTAAAAAAACAAAACAAAAAAAACACCTTTATTGCATTTGTAGCCTTAAATTGATTTGAAAAAAACACCTTAAATGCATTTCTAGCGTTAAATTGATTTGAAAAAACAACTTTAATTGCATTTGTTTCGTTAAATCGATTTGAAAAAAACAACTTCAAAAGCATTTGTTTTGTTAAATTGATTTGAAAAAACAACTTCAATTGCATTTGTTTCGTTAAAATTATTTGAAAAAAACACCTTCAATTACATTTGTTTCGTTGAATTGATTTGAAAAAAAAAAAAAAAAACTTCAATTGCATTTGTTTCTTTAGATTTATTTGGAAAAAACGCCTCTTATTGCATTTGATTTGTCCTATGTTTCTAATCCGTAATTGCCAAACTACAAAAAATGCAAAGTTTGAAAAATTCCTTCAAACTGTTACCTGGATGGAACCTGTTATGGAAAAAAGTTTCTCATTAAACGGTACAGTGCTTGGAGTCAGGGAGTGAATCCAAAAAAATAAAAAATAAATAAATAAACGATCGGTGCCGTTATGAAATCGACCGAAGACAATAAATTAAGTAAAATTTGATAGATTTGGTTGAAATTTAGTACACTACACATGCCTTTTACCAATCTCCACGACGAGTTTGCTGAATAACGTTATCCGCCCAAGCGTTCGAACGCAACACCCATCAATTTTAAAAGTTTTAAGCTTCAGCTTCATGTGTCTGAAATTGGAATTTACAGACGGGAAAAAAATTCTATTATCACCTATTTGATGAGACGAATATTTTTGTTAGTACATTTTTTTTTAGTAAAACCAAAAGCGATACCGCTATGAAGTAATAAATATCGTTAAAACTGTTAAAGCTGACCAAAACATTTAAAATAGAGAAAACAAAGTTTTTATCGATATCTTACGTTCTAACATAAAGATTTTAATAAAACTGCATATACAACGTCTAAAGTACAATTGAAACATGCATGTAAAATTTAAATTTGATACAGACAGAAGTTTTTGTGTTGTGAAGCTATACATTATATAATTATTATTGTTCAAAAGTAGATGTCCGGTAGCGTAGTTAGAATACTAGGTGGTTTCCTCACTACTAGACTCACTATTACAATCATACTCTTTAACTATCGACTCATCATTGCCAAGAACGAAATCAAATATAAATTTGTATTCAGGGAGTCATCCCTTTTCATTTAATATCCCACTTGACGCATGTCAAGCCCTAAAAGTTTTCCTGTGTTAGGGTTATGGCATAAAACATAACTGCAAAGTTTGAAAGTTTTGTATTGGATACTTTCGAACATTAGATGCGTTAACGACAGAAATACAGACAGACGGACAAACGCAGGAAATTACAAGGGCCCTGGGTTATACTTAGGGACATCTAAAAAGGGAAGTTGGCTATCAAAATTATAATTTATTTTCTTCTCCTTCCTCTGTTGTTATTTCGCCAATCTTACTATATTTAGCCTCCAATCTATGTTTCTTCATTTCTTGCTTTCAATCATACTCCTATTCTGTGTTAATCTTTATTAGATACTAAAACAATTTCAAAAAAAAAAAATCATTTTAAGTCTTTACTTCGACTTTTCTTTTATATAATGTTTGACCATAAATAAAACATAGTTATAATCATATTAATTTTCAATTTATTATTTCCCCCCTCCTATTCTTTCTTTCTAGGTTTTTTGTGTAGTTAAATGTTTTTGTATTGTGTTTTTTTTAATGTTATTCAATGGCTCATGAATAATTGAGACGTGATAGTTAAAATTGTGCAACATTATACGGACTTGTGCAATTTTCCACGGTCCTGCCTTGTTTTTATTCTATTTTAATAATAACGGGTAGGTTGCATGCCAAGTTTCTGCAATATCGTTTCTACGTTGTTACATTTCTGTGTTCGAGTGCAACAAGGAAATTGAGAATATACACTTATTTACTATTCATATTGAAATTGTTTTATTTATCAGTTTCTTTTTTTAAGACATGTTAATTTTATTCGAAAATAATACATAACCGTTTTTATCTAGGCATACGTCATATTTTAACAACATGAAAATGTATTTACATGAAAATAAGCTATTTTCATATTCAGAATTAAGCCGACAGTTTTTAATCCCCCTTCTCTACCGGGAATTTTCAAAGATCAAAACAAGTAGCCTTAGAGAGGTACTAAAGAGGAAAAAGTTATAAATGCATATTCAAGAAAAGCTCGAAAATTAAAGCTTTCCGTCCATATAATCCTATACTTTGAATTTTCCTGAGTTCATGTTAAAAAAAAGCCCTGGAAAACCGATACATATTCATATTGAGGTTATACAGGCTAACGCATACAAAGTACCTTCTGAAGGGCTACGAAGCCTAGTTTTAACTAATTCCATCATGACATGAACTAACAAATTTAAATTTCAAGAGAAATTATTTACTCTAAACCAAAAAAAAGTGATTAAAATATAAATATTTAAAAGAAATCATGAAGTGTGGGAACAGTATTTTGAATAAACATTAGTTTTGTAAACTTTGTTTAATTTAGTATAATAATTGTTAATTTTTTAAATCTTATGAACCAAAATTTCTTGTTTTAAATCAAATTATAATTACTATTTACAAAGGGAGACAGTCAAAATTTCTTGGTTTAATCTTCTATAATGGATATTAGAATTACTTCATATGCTGTATAAATTTGTTAGATAAGTTTTTTATAGTGGAATGCGGTCAAACCACTTATTCTGACCAATTAGGTCAAAATGAGGTCATTTATACTAGACTGGTGTGAAGATCAGCCACTTCACAGAGCAATGTTCTGCCAATGCGAATACGGTCTGACCAATAATTGTAAGACATGTAAATCAAAGTGCCTATGCGCGGAATCGAACTGGTGACCTCGACCTTGATTAAAAATGGCCAAGCAAAAGTGATTGGTGACTAATGGACCAATGTTATGTATTTAGAACCGCTGTAACTTTGGAACCATTGATTTGATAAAGTTCTGTAAACTTTTCCGGTTATCATCCTGACGTTTTTCACCTTTTTCTAAAAGCATTATCCGCTTTCTTGTTTCATGACTGGACATAACCGTTGCTTAGAAGACATCCAGTGCTAATTATCCCATTTCTATTCCAGATCATAGAAAAGGGAGGGACGAATAATTAACATTTGATATGGATAAAGAAGTTAACTTTATCGAATGAGGGTGAGATCTTACAATTTTCTTCTTACAAGTTTCAGAATTGTTAAAACAGCTAAAGTTGATCTTTTGCAGAAGCACCAAAATCTTATCTTAAAGTTTCTTTAAACTTAGCTAAGAGTTAACTTAAACTAAAAAAAAAACCAAAAAAACGAAGATTCTAATTGCTTTATAAAAATTCTAGTGTGTTGCAAAACTATTTTGAAACCTTATTCGTTATTAAATCGGCTACTTTATCTACTTCTTATTTGACATTAGGAAAAAGAAACTCACACTTCCGAACTAATATTGACTTTATATTTGGTAATGTCATTTCATTTCCCAACAAACTTTTTTTCGTAACTTGTTTGTCGTATCAAAAGAGAGCGAATTGCAGACTTACAAGCTATATGGAAAGAAAAACTTTTTCTCCCAAGTGACTATAACTTGTCTTTTCAAATACTCACACCGGTTCAGACGTTATAAGCTTTTTAAACTCTTTTTAACATTAAATTATCGTTCGATTAACAACACATTAACTTAAATATTTAAACTGGGTTGAAATTATGTGCTTCAAACACATATTGTACGCTCCGTTAACTTCAGATGTTAAATTTCCTCTTATAAGAAAAAGCTTTATGTATTTTTATTAAGAAAGTTTTTCGAATATAAGTAAGTTATTAATTAACGAGCCGTTAAGCCCGTGGCAAAAGACTCAATTTTACATTTAGCGAAAAAAGTAAAATTAAGAAATTAATTTAGATATCTTTTTAGACAAGATATTTTATTTATTTGAAGACCAACAAATTAAAGCATTCCTTTTTATTCGAATAAATGTGGTTGCCATTAACAAATCATTTTAAAGTGACTTGTCGCCATTGTGACACTACTCGATTAAATAAATGGCGCCAACTTCAGTCTCAAAGCCAAATTTTATCAATTATGTATTAAATAGGATTTTCGTGTATTCCACAGTCTTGTGTAATGTTAGAAAACTAAAACTCTCGTTTACATTTGTTACCTTGCTATCCTGAAATGTTATCTCACTTACTAACCCGTAATCCCATAAATGTTACATTTTCCCTGTATTTTTAAAGTATCGCCTGATTTAGTATATATTTCATCTCTGCATTGTACAATATTAATATAATAATCTGTGGCACAAACAGGCCTTTAAGGGCTTATTGATTTATAAAAGTTTCAGAATTGTTAAAACAGCTAAAGTTGATCTTTTGCAGAAGCACNTGACATGGGTAAGCTATTAGAAATAACTGTATTGTATGACATGGGTAAGCTATTAGAAATAACTGTATTGTATGACATGGGTAAGCTATTAGAAATAACTGTATTGTATGACATGGGTAAGCTATTAGAAATAACTGTATTGTATGACATGGGTAAGCTATTAGAAATAACTGTATTGTATGACATGGGTAAGCTATTAGAAATAACTGTATTGTATGACATGGGTAAGCTATTAGAAATAACTGTATTGTATGACATGGGTAAGCTATTAGAAATAACTGTATTGTATGACATGGGTAAGCTATTAGAAATAACTGTATTGTATGACATGGGTAAGCTATTAGAAATAACTGTATTGTATGACATGGGTAAGCTATTAGAAATAACTGTATTGTATGACATGGGTAAGCTATTAGAAATAACTGTATTGTATGACATGGGTAAGCTATTAGAAATAACTGTATTGTATGACATGGGTAAGCTATTAGAAATAACTGTATTGTATGACATGGGTAAGCTATTAGAAATAACTGTATTGTATGACATGGGTAAGCTATTAGAAATAACTGTATTGTATGACATGGGTAAGCTATTAGAAATAACTGTATTGTATGACATGGGTGAGCTATTAGAAATAACTGTATTGTATGACATGGGTAAGCTATTAGAAATAACTGTATTGTATGACATGGGTAAGCTATTAGCAATAACTATGTATTGGATGACACAGGTTAGTGACTCGCTTCATTAGCTGTTACTCTTCATTTTTGGTCTAATTAAATAAAATTTAAGAATTTGGCTTAATAAATCCTTAACGTATATCCCTCTAAATGCCTTATTTAAAGAGAATTTATCTTATTTTAAGTTTACCTTATTTTATGTGAGAATCCGAATTAACTGTTTCCCTAACAATTTCTAGAGTTTAACTGTACTAACATTTCATAATTACTTAGCATATAAAACTAACAAAGTTTATTTAACTCCAACAAATACTTGTTTTAATGATTTTCATCTTCAAAGTAATTTTGAAACAGCAATATAACAAGTAGTTTATTATTTGTTTTGTATTTCCAGAGTAGTTTAATAGAAAATAATCAAAGTATAATTCTGAAATGTGTTTGATCTTTAAGAAAGGTGTTTTGTTGACCTTTAAGTCAAGTTGATATTATTTTTAGGATATATTTAGAGTTGTTTGTAAAGTTTTGGTTACAAACAGTGGTCGTTGTATAAGCTAGAAGCTATAATTTGGGGTAGATTATCGGCTGGGAGTTGTGTGCCTTACTCTAATATTTTATACTCTGGGTCTCTTATCTTTTGTTTAAACCCTCTAATTTCCAAATTCACCTTCACACAGCATCTAGTTTATTTGCAATTAACATATTCAACTTTAATTTGTTATTTCAACCTTTTTTTTCTTTTTTGGTTCTTTTGCACAGTACATTTATTTATAGTGTGTGTGTATGAGATTCTCTGAGTGTGCGCGAGTGCAGTAAAGATTGAATTATAACAATTCACTATTATTATTGTACCTTATATGTAACTATATAATATGTAAGTGTGCGTGTATACTCATAAATAAAACAAATATAACATAAATCAGAAAGTACTGAGTTAAATCTTCCTGAAATCGGTGATTTTCTCCTTCATTTTATAAATAAATCTTTATTTTGAAGTATAATATTTCATTGGAATAACTTCCGGAAATCAAGAAAATTCTAGGATGAGACCTCTGAAAAAAATATTACATTTTATTTGTATTTTATAACAAAACGTATTTTTCTTCTAAATGCTTAGT
>KZ652202.1:191902-208190 GCA_001010745.2 Gerris buenoi
TTTATATATAAAAAATCTGAGATATAATTTATTTTGAGATATCTAATGATTTATATGATTTTCACGGTTCTCTTGCCTTTTTATTTATTTAAACAAATATAAGAGTAAGAACAGTAATTTTTTAACCAAGCATAATAAATACCAAGCATTGATAAATAGCTCAGTTTCTGTCAGGAATTAAACGATTTATAAAATAAAAAGTTTAATCATTTTTGTTTTTCTACAGATTATCTTAATTTTTAATTTGTTTTCTTACGAGGTTACTGAAGGTAACATTTTTATGCCTACGATTTCAAAAATTTCAGACATCAGGAAATATTGTTGGTTCCGAGTCTATCTGTCGGTTTTTCTGACTGTTGTCTGTATGCAGCTCAATTTTTACGTATCAAAATATCCAATTTTTAAGTTTTTTGTAGTGTTCATACTACGGAAAGTTTAAACAATAATAAAAATAATGATTATAATTTTATTTAAATTAATTTAAACTTTCCGTAGTATGAAAACTACCAAAAACTTAAAAATTGATTTTCGAATTGATTGTATCTACAAGGTACAGGCACCTAAGGTTAGTTACAGGTACAGGTACTAAATTAAGTACTTTATAATCATAAGCGTTAATTCTCGGTTTAGTTCTAATGTCATAAATTGACTTGCTAAATGTGTATGAATATTGAAAGCTTGGAGTTGGGGAATAGTTATCGGTTACGGCAGAGAAAGATCATTCTCCCGCGTAGCTTAGTTGGCAAGAGCATCTGCACTCGAAATGCGGAAGGCCCGTGGTTCAAAGCCCGGCGCTAGTCTATTTTTCTCTATCTGTCTCCCAGTGTTAATAATGATTATTATTTGATTTAAATTAATATCAACATATCTTAAAAACTAATGGTCCGATTTGAATGAAATTTGGATTGTTGACCATATTTAGGCCATTTTTAGTCCCATACGAATGGTTCTAACCTTCTGCTCCAATTTGTTTTTCTCTTACATGCTCACAAACGTATATTTATTTACACATATAACTTCTAAGTACTCATCTAATAATACATAGACCTAAACGGTATAAACTTCATTTCGTAAGTTTCTTAAGTTCGTAAAAAAGTGCACTGTACAAACGTAACATTCCGGTCTCCTGGTTGCCGAAGTGGCTCTTTCGTGAGATTTTAAATCCACCGGTAAAGTGTGGTCGGAAAGAAAGTAGAGCGAAATGAAAAAAGGTTTCTATAGGTAATGTTGATATATAAGGTTTTATAGTCTAGGTTTTTATAGGTTATGTTGATAATTGAGGTTTTATAGGTTATATTATGATATATGAGGTTTTACAGGTTATAATATGGTGGCTAATATATTATGATGGGCTCGTAAAATTCTCATCATAATATAACCTATAGACTCATCACAATATAACCTTTAAAAACCCGCCACAATGTAACCAATGCAACCTCATGAATTGTTATGCAACCTATGAAACCTCATATATCAACTAAACCTATCAAAGCTATAACTGTTTTTTTATCTCTCATCTTTCTTTCTGACCACACTTTACTATTAAATTACCAGTTTTATACGTTGCCGATATTATGATGGATTTTATAGGTTGTTGAAATTATAACTTGTGAGTCTGAAAAGCTCTTAAGTTAATATTTCCTTTTAAATTTGATATTCAATGGAACATGGAGAATTACTATTCCATAAAATAGCTTTAATGAGTTTATTCCGAGTGGAAAATTTACTGTATTTGGTACAAAAACATTTTCTGGCAAGGGTTATAGTTTTTAATTAAGTAAATTAAAGTTCATCTTTATTGACTAAATTTATAGAATTTATATCATGTAAAAAATGATAAAATAAAACATTGAAGTCAGTTAGTTGTTATTTACAAATAAATTAGTTTTTCCTAAAGTTGACTGATAAAGTGGTTATTATTGCACTCAAAATAGTACGCAAAACAGCAGATTCCTGCACTTACTACTTTACCGCACTCCAGTGTTCCAACTTACGAACATAATGAACTTAAATCTTAACAAAGATTAAATAAATAATTATAATAACAATGACAACTAATGATTATTTTTTTAACAAACTACATTGATTTAAACACTATATATATCAAATATAAAAATGTTGAAGTATAAAAAGTAAATCTAAAATAAAGAATCAAATGTGATGAGTGAGTGTTATGATGAAAAATATTAAGTTTGCAAAAAAATAATCAGGTAAAAAAAGGCAACACTGTCTAGAAACAAAAAACAGCTGGTTTACTTGAGAGAGACCTTTTATTTAAGGTATATATAATTTTTAATTAAGGTATATACCTTAAAACCTTTTATACACATGTTGATGAACAATCTATTATTTTATATTTTATTTACAAAGATTAAAAAAACTAACTCTAGGAAAAATGTAATGTGCAACTCGAGCTTGAAGTGTCTTAATAACTATTATGGTTCAATATTTTAATTTATTTTAAATTATTTGATATTGTTTATTTTAAATTTATTTTAATTTATCTGATATTGTGAACATCGTTTCGTTATGAAATATCGACGTGATAAGATTCGACGAAGAATATTTTTTCAGTGTTTAAAAAAAAAAAAAAAAAAAAAAANGAGAGTAATTAGAGTTTTTTTATTAGGCAAGTCTGGATTGTTGGATTTACAACAGGTTTTGTTCTACAAACCTTTCCCATCATATTATTATGTATGAAGTTATTGAAATTATTAATGCAATGTAAATATTGTTATATATTTTGAAAAACGACAAAATAATATATAAATGTTTAAAAATTTCAGTTTTATTGTAAACTTAAGTGGACTGTATTTATTCGAATAAGTAGTTATTATCCCTTTAAGTTATTTTAAACTATATAACTAACTAACTAAATTCGTAGCAAAAGCTCAAGCAGGAATAATACAAACTACTGTTTCTTTACGTAAACTGACTAATTTGTTAATGTTATTCTCTACTGCAAGTTTCAGTCTTCATCAGTGCCTAAAGAAAAAATAAAAGATAAACTAATTACTAAACCTATATTATAATCAAACTGATACAGATACAAAGATATAAATAAATATCGGTCAGCAATTAAAACTAAGGAAATAACATGTGTGAAGTAATATTAGTCAGTTTACGTGAAGGGAAACTAAGGAAATAACGTATCTAAAGTAATATTAGTCAGTTTACGTGAAGGGAAACTAAGGAAATAACGTATCTAAAGTAATATTAGTCAGTTTACGTGAAGGGAAACTAAGGAAATAACGTATCTAAAGTAATATTAGTCAGTTTACGTGAAGGGAAACTAAGGAAATAACGTATCTAAAGTAATATTAGTCAGTTTACGTGAAGGGAAACTAAGGAAATAACGTATCTAAAGTAATATTAGTCAGTTTACGTGAAGGGAAACTAAGGAAATAACGTATCTAAAGTAATATTAGTCAGTTTAGGTGAAGAGAAACTAAGGAAATAACGTATGTGAAGTAATATTAGTCAGGTTACTTGAAGAGAAACTAAGGAGATATCGTATGTGAAGTAATATTAGTCAGTTTACGTAAAGAAACAATTTATATTATTCCTTAAGATGACCTCCACAGAAACAAAGCTTTTAGTGTGTTTTAAGATTTATTACCATAAGAAGAAGTTATGTAAAATTCTAGAGATGAGTTGACTTCTTAATTCTTATAATATTGGAATATTATGCGAATCTAGATTTATGCATTAATAAAAAGCAAAAAAAGTATTGTTAATTATAATAATTAACATGAACACTCTAAATTTAACAAATAATGCATAGACATTTTGCTAATCATTACGTTTCTAAGAATTGCGATGCTGCAACATTTATATCTTTAATTAACGTTTTAAATTGTATTTTGTTCATGCAATTACGAAGAAAAAAACTATAATCAATAGACTACTGCGTAATTTGATTTTGCCTTATTAATTTCAACATTGCAACGTAAAAACAATTAAACGTAAATTCCAGGTATTAATTAATAATTGTATTACGGAGAGAAACAGCAGAACAGTAAAATCGATTAATTTTATATTAAAATTTAATTTGATTGATCGTAATATTAATTGAAAAAAATCGTGTACTTGTCTATTTTAATTAATTTTGTAAATTGTAATTGCGTGCTTATATTATATTATGTTGAATCCAATGATAATAACTCGTAATTAGAAAATAAAAAAAATAATAATAATAAGGAAATTACAGTTTAATGAGTTTAATGGGAGGACACTCTGTGTGATACTTTCGAAAAACCTTTGAAATTTATTTGATACTAGCTGAAGTACCCGGCGCAGCCTGGGTTATATACAAATATTAAGACCCAAGTGACTAAAATATCAACAAAGAAGTAGATACTAAATTTATATATTACAAAAGTATCAGGATATTTTAATAAAATAAATAAGTATAAAAAATTGTTATGTGTTGAGGGAATTAAGTTACATACCTTACTTTTTTGTACATAAGAACAATTACTACATTCTTTAAGAATTTTCCAATGACATGCATAATGAGGGATATATCTGACATGCATTTTTCTAACTCGTATCCCTGTCCACCAAAATTTAAATTTCGAAAACTAATGTAGACAGTGACCTTCCTCTTGCCTCGAAGGTTAAAACTAAAGATTTGTATAAAGAACCCACATATCCAAAGACACTTTTTATATTTATTGATTATAGAAATATTTTTCCTGTATCTTCCACTTTACCCCTTCCTAAATAAAAATAAGAAAAAAAATGTAAATACATAACAACAATTTCTTTAATCTTAAAGAGCTTTTCAACGATATGCATCATGAAGGGTTTTCATAACTTTGACATTTGTACCCCGTACCCCTGTGTACCAAAATTTAAATTTAGAAATCTCGTGTAGACGCAGTAACCTTCCCCGTGCTTTGGAGAAGCAGGAATAAAACTGTAGTTTTGTATAAAGGATATACATACCCACAGACTTTCATTTTTATATATTATATAGATATAGATAGATATAGATATATTTTTCCTTTTTTCCATTCCCCCAAATGAAAATATACCAAAAAGGACATAACAACAATTACTGTACTCTCAAAAAGCTTTTCAACGATATGTATCATGAAGGCTATTCATTACTTTGACATTTGTACCCCGTACCCCTGGGTACCAAAATTTTATTTTCGAACTCTCATGTAGGCAGTGACCTAGATCTTGTTTTTATTGAAAAGAGTGAAAATATTCATCAAATTGGGATAAAACTGTAGATTTGTATAAAAGACATACAGTAGTTATATTTTTCCACTTTACCCCCCTCCTAAATGAAAATGTGACAAAACTATACATAACAACAATTACTGTACTCTCAAAGAGCTTTTCAACGATATGCATCATGAAGGGTATTTATTACTTTAACCCCGTATTCATTACTTGTACCCCGTACCCCTGGGAACCAAAAATCAAATTTCGAAAATTCATGTAGACAGTGACCTTCCCCTTGCTTTAAAGGTCAATAGTGCAAATTTTCATCGAGATCGGAATGAAACTGTAGATTTGTATAAAGGATATATACCCACATACTTACATACATACCATATTTTTCCACTTTACCCCCCTTCTTAATTAAAATAAGACAAAACTATACATAACAACAATTAATGTACTCTCAAAGAGCTTTTCAACGATATGCATCATGAAGGGTATTTATTACTTTGACCCCGTATTCATTACTTGTACCTCGTACTCCTGGGTACCAAAAATTAAATTTCGAAAATTCATGTAGACAGTGCCCTTCCCCTTGCTTTGAAGGTCAAGTGTGCAAATTTTCATCGAGATCGGAATGAAACTGTAGATTTGTATAAAGGACATACCCACACACCCACCCACAGACTTTCATCTTTATTTATATAGATTGAGTCTGCCAGTTACGTCAAGTTACGACATGAATGCGCCGTTATAATTGCACATAAACCTTTGTGAAGGTTTATTTATTAGGTACACCACAAAGTGTAAGGCCGGTTTTAGATAAGTATGATAAGTTTTAGGCGTTGATAGTAATAATGAGGTGATGTGCATGTAGAAGAGAAAGGAATGGACGCAGAAGATAAAATTAGTACGGGACCGAAATTGGGCTAAGTATGACCTACCATCCAATTTATATCAAAATCTAATAAGTGGTTTTAAAGTTATCGTTTTAGAATTCGACGATAAAAGGATGTGGGCATTTCTTAAGATTGTTACTCCCCTATGTTTTTTTAGAATATAAATAACCTTAACTAAATAAATTTTAAGGCAAAGGGATGTTTAGTCCAATGTACTTTGGGCCAAATGAATATCAACCATTTTGTTTTTATAAGGGGAGTAACAGTCTAAAGAAGAACATTCCGTACTCCTTTTTTAAATTGTTACTTCCTTATGTTTTTTTCTATCAGAGGAGTAATAATCTAAAGGAGTGCCAGAATGTTTTACTCATCTAATTTGAAGTTGTAATTATGTGGTTTTTGAATTCAGAGGCATAAAAAATTGCATTCTTTAGTATGCTTCTGTTACATACAAAATCGTATATATACAAGCTGAAGTACTCTGGGAGACTCCCTCCCCCCTTCCAGCCACGCAGAGTACCACACAAGATTTAGATATCATCGCAAGATACAAACTGAAGTACTCTGGGAGACTCCCTCCCCCCTTCCCGCCACGCAGAGTACCACACAAGATTTAGATATCATAGCAAGATACAAACTGAAGTACTCTGGGAGACTCCCTCCCCCCTTCCAGCCACGCAGAGTACCACACAAGATTTAGATATCATCGCAAGATACAAACTGAAGTACTCTGGGAGACAGCCACACTGAGTACCACACGAGATTTAGATATCTCCACAAGCAAAATATGTTCGAAAGTAAAAAAAAACAGTGTACAACAAAACCAAATCAAGTTTCATCCAATTTTGTTAGTCTTTTTTCAGTCTATTTATAATAAAAATTTATAAACTATATTCAAAAACATGTTATGAGGAAGGTGAATATGAGGAAAGAGAATATGAGATCTTGGGGGAAATTTTATTGAGCGGTTTAAGGTCTGTGTTGGGATGTTGAAAGGAATTCCTAGGAAGGTAGATGAGGGTACACGTAAGGATTTCAAGTATGTGCAAGGTTATTTTAAAATTCGGGTTAAGGGTAATATCGAAGGTACTACATAATTCAGCAACTTCATCGTAGTCTACTACTCAAAATCTGTTATAATAAAATTTATTAAAAGAGAAACAACAAGGAAAATTTAAAACTAATAAAAAGGAACGGAAATAATAATTAAATCATCAAAGGAAATGATTTTAATCAACATCTTGTTTGAAAACCGCGTCGGCTACCATAATCACCTACTTTCTGTGGAAAAGCCCACTTTTGGTGTAGTGCCCCTGGTTTGGCCAAAAGGAGGAAAGAATGGTTTGAAATCCATATATTTATACGTTTTATAGTTTGTTCTTAATTTATCAAAAATTGATAATATAAAAAAGTCCAGTCATGCACCTTGACTTAATGAGCGAATTTTCAAAGAAATCTGCGTATTATTGGCTTATGATAATATAGGAAAATTTTGGTTTAAAATTTGGATGGGTGAAAAAAAAAATAAAATAATGGTACACACGGGTACGGGGTACAAAAATAAAAATAGTATTTACCCCTCAAGATGCACATCGTAGGAAAGCTCTTTAAGAGTACAGTAATTGTTGTTGTGTACAATTTTATCATATTTTCATTTAAGAGGGGGGTAAAATGGAAAAAAATCTTTTTTATGCTATTTTTGACCCAAAATGGTCAACATTTGACCCCTAAATGAACTCCAAAAATGTTGGTCAACGAACTCATCCTTTCTTTTGATATTATTGACATTTTTTTTGACATTTTTAAGTGCATACTAAGGGGAGATATCGTCTGGAGTTTCACATATATACATACATAAAAAAAGTGTTAAATTTTAGGAATCGATTCAGAATGGTCTAAAACGGATTTCCATGAAAAAAATTGCATTACAACAATTTTGAAGCCATTGCAATACCTTAATTTTCTTCGAAAATTCGCTAAAACACGAGAATTAAAAATTAAACGTATCACATAATAATATTTTTTTTATTATTATTCTGTAATGACTAAAACAAAAAAAAAATAAATAAAATCTTAAACCTAATAGTTATTTCTGCAATGTAATAACGTGATTTTGCTCACTGCAATATGGTTTACAATTTGTGTTACTGAGAGACACCTAGGGATGTGCCACGCAAGCGTGACACATAGGAACTGTTCCAACACCAGACAAACGTCACAAAGATGTTGGCTCGGCAAAACGCCATGTCCTGCATCGTTTCGTCGCTACCGACTCATCAGGGGCCCGACGATGCCCACCCAACTCTGGACCTATAATCGGCTCAAGAAGATAAGATATAGGAATTATCAGAGACGAGCGTGCTCTCACACCGCTATTCTTGCTTGGCTGGCAAAACACATCTGCAAACACACATCATGGCGTTTTGCCGAGCCAACATCTTTGTGACGTTTGTCTGGTGTTGGAACAGTTCCTATGTGTCACGCTTGCGTGACACATCCCTAGGTGTCTCTCAGTAACACAAATTGTAAACTAATAGTTATTATTTAAATAAATCGAGATCATCTAAAGACAATAAAAGATTGAAAATGTAAAATTGTTAGTTTTGAAGCGGTAGTTTTGACTCTACTTTGCCTGACTTTGTTCAAATATTTAAGTTAAAGTAATCTAGACGGAGAAGTTATCCCAGAACAGTTCTATGTTTAGTAAGGTTTGCATGCTAACTTTTCCCTCTCTGACTGCATGAGTTCCAAGTAAAACTAGAAAGTGGCGCGCTCTATTTACATGACTTCTGTAAGGATTGATTTCTTTTGTTGGTGACGTTTAAGCGATACTAGCGCTTCTTCCGACTGTTACTCCACTTAAAAAAAATAACAGAGGGGAGTAACAATGTAAAGAAGGTGTATGGAATGTTTTTCTCTAGAGTGTTACTCATCTTATAAACACAGAAGTGTGATATTCATTTGGCCCAAAGCACATTGGTACAAATGTCCAATGTACAAAGTACATTTGACTAAACATCCCTTTGTCCTATGTTATTTAGTCAATGTCATTTATATTTAAAAAACAAAACAATCATAGGGAGTAACAATCTAAAGAAGTACTATCGATACTAGCACTTCTTTATAATTAGAAAAATAAAGGTATTATTGATTAGTCTTCATTTTAATAATTCCATTTAAAGACTAAAGTAGGTGATATATTATTAAGATATCAGAGTAAGTCATAATTATTAAACGAGGTTCAATAAGTCATTTTTGACAATGTTTGAATTAATTTTTTCCGATTTTCCAACCTGTAATATAGCTGTGACGTAAAATAAACACTAAAAATAAAATTAATATATTTTCGAAGTCTTTCATCTTCTTTAATAATTTAAATCCTGAGGTGCGATAAGAGCTTAATGCCTGTTTTTAATCTTTGATGAGTTTTAATATTATATTATATATATATATATATAGAATCTATTATGATGGTGTGTAAATTTGATATGGAGATTTTGATGGATTTACACGTTTTGAGGTCCCCTGAGTTTAAAACAGTGTTTTATAAAAATGTCTGTCTCACGTCTATTTGTCATCTGTCGTCTATGCTGACGCGTGGAGCTAAACCCTTATACCGATTATGACAAAATACATACATTCTTAGAATAATCACACACAGAGGCGAAAATAGAAGCGCAATAAAATTTTAGGTCCAAATTTGAGGCCGCTACCCCCAAAAACTCTCTGAACGTGAAAAAAAATCTCTAAAACAGATTCGACGATTTTGATTTAAAAAATTCTAAAATGTAGAATGTAACGATGTATAAAAAATAACCGGAAAAAAATCTAGTTTCCGAGATTATCATAATATCCAAAACAGAATTTAATCCAAAATTTTAAATTTATTTCGTCTTTTTTTTCTTACATTTTTATCTAATTTGCATAACATTCAGGTTACTGGTGTACAATTTTTCTAAAGATATTAAAGTTGATTTCAATTCATTGTGGTCAAAAGTAAATAAATATTTATTTATAATAACTCTAAATAATATAATAAAATATTCTAAACTAAAGATTTATTTCCCTTCCACATTTAAAAAGGTGCAATAACAATAAGAAAACAAAATAGATAAATAATTTTATGATCATATTTACATTTCGAAGAAAAAATATAAATAAAGGCTTCACTTTTTGCCCTTTTCAACGGATAGTTCGAAAGAAACCCTTAAAATGCTGTAAATCTCGCTTTAAAAGGAAATAAAAATAAATGAAATGAAATAAACGGGAAGAACTTGTAAGGTACTCTCTGTACGGAGAACTTTGATTTATTTTTACCCTGGGTACTTTACACAGCATTTTTACGGCTTTTTAAAAAAAAACCTCTCCAGTAGCCTTGGCTTGGTTTAGAGTCAGATTGTTTCCTTGTTGAGGGTTTATTTTTTTTACGTATAAATAGGTTTGCGTGTTGTCAAATCACTGTATCGCTTTACGTTAAAACCCTGGTGGAGTTTCAGCTTACATCTCCTTTGGAGTTTTATGCTAAAGATTTTCTCTAACTCTCTTTTTTTTGTATAGATATTTTTCTATTAAGCTAGTTAAGGCGAAGTAAGATAGATGGTTAATAGTTTAACTTGAAAAAAAAAGGGTAACTTTATCGCCTTTAAAATGATGAAATACGATACTTTAAACGTTATCGAATAAACAAATATTTACGGTTTTTACGGTGAAAAATCAATATACCGTTTGTTTTGATAAAAAAAATCCTTCAAAATAGCCTAGTTTAGTGACCTTTATCTTTTAATTTAAATTAGAAATGCGTAAGAACTTATTCATAAAGCATTAGGTAAGTCAATGTTAATGGCAATGAAACAAAATGAAAGGGGCATATAGACGATTCCTGTGGGGAGGTGAAGTTGAATTGTTAGTGGACAGCACACGCTTAGTTTGACAATGAGGACTCCTAAAACCTACGCAACCAATCTTAGAAATACGAAAAAAAAAATTATTAAGTATAAAAGAAGATAAAATACGAGAAAAAAAAATGTACGTGCAAGTTTTGTGTTGACAAGTACGTAAAATTAACAAATCAATATACAGATTTTTTTTTTTTAATAAAACTAAGAAGTATTGGCTTCTACTCGATTCACTCGAAAACACTGGGATGGAAGTCACTGCCCAGCGAATTCACTGCTTTGGGTGCTATGCGCCCCTCTCCAACATTGGCATAGAACAGGCCTCCTATGTGGGGGTCAAGGTGTGGGGTAATTGCTTTGTTTTAATATTAAATATACCTATATGGTCAACTAGAATAGTCTTTGACGAGCTAGGAATCGTAATATGCATTCCTAGCTCCATGGAGGAGCAATCGACTTTATGTTCAAGATCATGGGTTCGATTACAAGAAACCACACCGCATTGTTTATAAAAAAAATCCCGTCAAGTACTTGCCAGCAAGTTACTAAAAGGGTTTCTTCGGTCATAAGAATAAATAGCAATAATTATTATATATTTTTTTAAACAAAAACATCTATTGTTCACTTTTAAAAATCAAGATGTGCATATATTATTATTCTTTACTATCTTCGGTATGCGCTTATTGAATTCTTTTAGGGGTAAAATGGCCGCCAATATGGAAACAAAATTTATTTTTGTAAACCAAATTTCAATACCTTTCAAATGATACCCAACTTTAATTTTTCAAATTACAAAAATTTTGGGGCCCCCTAGTTACGCCCCCCTAAAATTTTTAAAAATTGACTTTTTTATATCAACTCCCGGAAATATCATTGGACCACAGAGACGCATATTTTTGTGGTTATGCTTCCATCTTAGGACCTGTCCTATTGGGCTAGCGGGGGGGGGGGCAATTTTTTTTGCTTTTTGCTTTAATTTTTAGGGAGGTAAAATGGCCGCCAATTTGGAAACAAAATTTATTTTTGTGAACCAAATTTCAATACCTTTCAAATGATAACCAACTTTGATTTTTCAAATCACAAAAATTTTGGCCCCCTAGTTACGCCCCCCTAAAAATTCTAAAATTTTATTTTTTTTTAAATCAACTCCTAGAAATTTTATTGGACTTCAGAGATTGATATTTATGTTTTTGCCTTATTTTAGGACCTATTTTAATGGGGTAGTGCAGGGGGGATAAATATTGGGTTTGTTTGAATTTTTTGGGGGGTAAAATGGCCGCCATTTTGAAAATGCGATACATATTTGTAATCTACATTTCAATACCTTTGAAATGATACCCAACTTGAAAATTACAAAAAATGTAAAATATTGCGCGGTGATCGCAATTGATCGCAGATCGCAGAAATTTGGAGTGTTAAAGTTCGCAATAAGTTTTCTGTTTTTGGGCAAAAAAGTTTAACTTATATACCAAATTTCAAGTCTATAGCGTCAGTAGGTAGGGAGATAATAATCCAAGTTGCGACGGACGGACGGACGGACGGACGAACACACTACCAAAAGCATAAGGGTTTCTAGGACGACCTCGAAACCCTAAAAAGAAAAACCTATAGCATTGTGAATTTTATTCCGTTTTGCTTCCAAGCTTACTGAAGGTAACGGATGCTATGAGATCAGTCTGAAAAACGAAATTATTTTGTGTCTTTATTTTCAAGAGAGAAATCTGGTTCAGATATAAAGGAACATTTTTGGTTCCGTGTATGTCTGTCTGTGGCTCAATGTTTACGAACCAACCTATCTTAAAAACTATTTAACCGAAATTTGGACTTTAGGTTATGATTTGCCTATTGTTGGTCCCATATAAGTTTAACCTTCTGCGCCCACGCAGGTTAAAAACGGGGGGGGGGGTATTTTTTTATATTTTTTGTTCTACAAAATTGGTTGTTAAAGCATAAAACCATTAAAATATACGAAATAGGAAGCGAGGAAGCTATGTGCCTCACATAGAATATTTTTAACTGGGCTCGACAAAAATGGTATATCGAGTTTCCCCCTTAAAACGTGTACCAAGAGTTTAGAATGTTCTTTTAGAATGTTTTCTTGTCATGGATATACAATATAGGATGTGTAAAGGTCTTGTAATCTTATCACCCTTATAATATACCAGATATAAGGTTATCATTATCCCTCTTTATCATTGATAACAAATGGTTCTCCATCAAGCCCTTTTCATCATTCCCCATTTGCTACTTCTCTACATTCTACATTGTTAGTTATAATATATATTATATCCATTAAAAGCGGTTGAAAATGATACGCAGATGATGTAGTTCCGTGTTGAAAATTTAATTATAATTTATCTGCGTGGCAAAAAGCATTAATTAATGCTTATCAAGGTAACACTAATTGTAATATGACCTGGTCTAGTTATGAAGATAAGAATTGTGTTGAGGATATCGTTCCAGCCTGCTATCATAAATTTTCAGCCCGTTTCTCATCCCAAATAAAGTCTTTTTAAACCAACAAATTTCGAACTTTTGGTTCATTTGTCAACAAGAAATACGTTTATATCTTATTTTGTAAAGTAATATATTCATATTTAAAAGAACTAATGCATAATTTGACTTAAATAGATATTAATTACTTTGTCTTCCGCAAACGAAACAAGACAATCTTAGTTGCTTCTGCTTCTAATGAGATTTTCTGTAACTTATTTACAACGGTTCTAAAAGATTGAAATTAAAACAGTTCATAAGTACAGTAAAAACCAATATTATTTATTAAATTTAGAGCAACGAAACGATTTAGTGGGTGACAAGTGAATGGAGAAATTAAGATGCTTGCCCTAGCTTAATTTCCTCTCCCATCTCACTAAAGCAGTTTCTTCAATGCACCCCGTGAAAAGATCCTAAATTTTCTCCACTGCATGGAAAAACATTGAATCATGGATATGTTATTGGGCATCCATATTAACCATCAGATTAGCCAATCTTTGCACCTCCTGAAGACGGTTACCTTGTTTTAAAAGGCAGAAGTTTTCTGGAAAAGAAGATATTCGGGTTTAGTCCGCTTGGAGCTCTGATATCCTTTTATGTATAAAATTTGAAAATATGAACTTCAGTGCACTTATTGGTGAAATATTGTACTAAATAGTGAAAACCGAGCTACTACTTCCTCTTACCTCCTATAGCTTCCTGACACACAGACATCAACAACCATCCAGTGCGCCGCATTTTTCATGTTGTTATTTTCTTATCATTTTTTGCTTGACGGAAAATTCTGTCTGATCCCCAACCCAAAAACAATTCCATGTTAAAAATACTCAGCAAATAGAATTTATCAGTTTTTTTATCTTACGTTTATCCCCCTACCCTATACTTCCAGACCAAAAGATCTGGAAGACAAGCAATCTGGTTATAGGTCGGATAGAGTGTGTTTTAGATAGATCTGTCAAACGGTCGTATCAGATAACCTACCAGGCTTCGAACTTTCTTGTCTGGTGGGGTGGATGAATGTACGTGTGTAGCATTGACCGCTGACATCCTTCTGGCAACTTAGCTTGCTCTTTCTTATATATAGATCATTCGCAATTACTTCAAATCTTTTGAAATGTCACTAGCAACTCAACTGGAGATAGAGAAGGTGATAATGGTGGAAATCCTTGAGTTGTATCAAGTTGGTGATTAAATGACATGAAGAGGGAGTAATAAGTTAATAAGACACTCTTCTGACATTGTTACAAAAAATACAAAAATCATTAAAAGTATTTACTTTTACCATGTTCAAATGGGTAAATTTGTTCCTTAGTTTAGTTCAAGTGAAAAGGACACCCCCCCCCCCAAAAGAAAAATAAAAAATACAAGTATACTTAGAGAAGAAATTCAACGTAGTTCTGGTTGCCCACTCTATCTAGTTTTATATATTACCCTTGACATATATACCTGCATAATGTATAAATCACTTTAGTTAGAATAAATTTAACCTCGAAACAATTGAAGCAGTCTGCATTTAATTTTGCAATTTTTTGTAGAATAAACTGTTCTTGTTCTCGTTTTATCGGTAAGAGAAACAATAAAATATTACAATTTTATGTAAAGTTAATTTGAAATACGTAATTTAAGACTATGAAGATAGAATCCCATGATATATATACCACTATTAAAATGTATTACTTCTAACAAAAATTTAACTTTAAGTAGCTATTTTCTTTCTTTTATCGCTTATAATTTTCAAATTGTATATACATAATATTTAAATAAATTTTTCTTCTGCATTCTTTAAATGTTAAGTTGAAAGCAAGATATATGGTTAAAATATTATAGATTTTAAATATATTTAGGTTGTTACTGTGTAGGACTAAGAAAAAGTAATAATACATTTTTTCTCATGAAATTATTACTATTTTTTTTATTATTTATTTTTTTATTATTTTTATTATTTAGCCTATGTTTAGCCCAAGGGATGTGTCACGCTTGCGTNTTTTTTTTTTTGGAAAAAGAAAAGAAATATGGGAAAGTTAGTTGATGGTTGAACATTATTGAAATAGCGAGGTCCCCTCTCCTTCAATATTTTCAACTGAAGGTAATTTATCTCTAGTGACGGAAAGAGCAAGGAGAAGACTTCTTGCCCTCATCCTTACCAAGTGTAATTTATAAGAAGTTGTCGAAGATAGGCACCCTTAGGGAAGCTCCAAGTTTCAACTCCCTTTCCCTTCAGTATAAGGGGTAGAAATTGATGCGGCCCTACCCCGCCCTATATATCTCATACCGTGTAATACATATCTCCTTTGCTATGTAGAAAAATACTACTCAACCCGCATTCTTCCCTATCATATACTAAAAGGGGTGTTCTTCGCTGAACGCCCATTTTTTTCATCTACTGTGAAAAAAAAAAAAAAAAAAAAAAACCTACTAAATTAGAAAACTTTTTCACCGACCTCTCTCTCTTGCTAGGTTATTCCCCTCTACAACCCTGAACGTTGATTAGATTAAAAAGTTTATTTGTTGGTCTAGGAGTTAAAGTGAGATTATAATGTTGATTTATAGTCCTACGAAAGGGTCTGTAGCCCTACATAAGTATGTCTCCTACACCGGGCTTTTAGATATCCGTACGGATATGAAAAAAAATACCCATTATTATCTTTTTTTACAAAAAAATTGAGTTTTTAAAACTGAGAAATCAAGATTAATATTAATAAAAATTTAAACTATTTATATTAAAACTTCACTAATTTAACTGCAATTTTAAATTAAACTGCACGATGTATGCAATATTCTAGCAATAAACTTTGTTTATCTAAAAAAAAAAAAAACAAAAAA
>KZ652202.1:216780-239143 GCA_001010745.2 Gerris buenoi
ATATATATATATATATATATATATATATATGATATAAAAAGAAACATTATCAGATAGAAATTGATTCGCACAAAAAATACAATTGATGGCTGTCAATGAACTTAGACTAAAGGAAAATGAACTGTAAACTACAATGAAGAAGGACGACAATTGGTAGAAAATAACCTTTAAACAGTTAAATTGACAATGTAACTCGATTGTACTTGTTTAGTGGATCGAGAGAGATTGATTCTTAAATTTGAGTAATGGTTGAATGAAATGGGTGGAAGCCTGGACTAGTTGGAAAAAGGTTTAATGAGATACTATTTGTCCTCGGACCTCCAGGGGTTAGGTTGTTACTTAGATAATGGATTTTCCGGTTTATTTTTTGATTGGGACAGGGGGATTTGAGGGTGGTGAGACGTAATGTGTCTGTGTGTTATTGTGAGGCTTTAATCAAACTGTCCATGTGCCCGCTGCTCCCTCAGCGAAACATTGTACAAATGGTTCTCTATGTATTGATTGGATCTCGGATATACCTCATCCTATAACCCTGTCCTAAGCTATATTGCACGGTTCAAATGAGCTTCCTGGGTCTCGTGTACAACTCCCTCACCCTTACAACACCGTTTTCAATCAATTTTATCCAAAAAGTAGGAGAAGGGACTAAAACCCTACGATTTCTCTTGGGCAGAGCCCCGAGTCAACCTTACCCTCCTCACTGACTGGGAGGAGTTATATAGAAATCCCTACCCAACACGAAACCGGACCACCGTCGGATTAATACATCCCTCGCATTCAATTGGGAGGTTTTTCCCCCGTCTAAAGCCACGATCTCTTCAACTTTGTCTCTTTCATATTGGTTTTAGAAATAAATAAGACTTTTCTCCTCTCTTTCCCGATTAAAGAGAAAATTGCTTTTCAAACAACAATCTATTTTCTTCACCACATCAATCAAATAGTATACATGATAACGTTGATATTCTATTCTTAACTTCTAGAACTCTATTAGATTATCAGAAGTCATATTAAAGGATTAGAATAAACTATCTCATCACGTAAATTAATACTTGGCTTATATATAAGCTTCTAATCTTTACAAGACAATTTTCAGTGGTTTATGGGGATGAATTAGAGTTTTAGTTATAAATTATAGGAAGATAAGTATACTTTAAGTCAGAGAACTAAATGATATTATTCGATTGGAAACGGTTTCATTATTTTTATTTTATAGTCTAGGCTTTTTCGCTCAGAGTCAAATTAATCATTAATGACATACTAAAACTACAACCAAACTACTACTTTCAATGTATTTGTTTCAAACCCTCTATTTGTACCTTCCTTTGCATCCGGGGATCGTTTAGGACAGGTTCACATGCGGTATTATGTCGTATAATACAACATCGTGAGGTTGAAACGGTTGTAACTCTATTCGCAAAGTATCAAAACATTCAAGGTAACCTAACAGAAAGGGAACTTTCATGTTTATAAAGGTGACGATTTGAGCATGGCATACAAACTAAAGCCTCGATTACACGGGGTGAGTTTTCTCGCTGCGAATAAACTCGCTTCGTCTAATATAGGTAGCTGGTAAACTCGCTATTCACTGTAGAGTTTTCTCGCTCCGTCTAATGTAGTTAAGCTAGTAAACTAGCTCACTGACTTGACTACTGATAACAGAATGACAACACAACACTAGCGCCGGAACGGGGGAATATGGCGAATTTACTAGCTACTCCCAAGCGATTTTACTCGCTGTGTGTAAATAACTGCTGCAGAGCGAGCTCTAGCGAATTTACTCGCTACTCGCTCTCGTGCAATCGAGGCTCAATACTTGATATTGTCAGAAGATCGATTTGACAGTGAAGTAAATGGTTCGAAAATAATCCCAGCATGGCTTGTAACATTTTGGAGGACGTTAAAACACCTTCACAAGTCGGGTTGGAACAGCTTTTATTCATTGCGCATGCGAAGTGACGATTCCGCAGACAGTACACTGCTTGGGTTGAAACAAACCTATAATATATTTCAATTAATTTACAATTGAAATAGATTTAATTTATGTATAATGTCCCAAGATCATTCAGATCTCTATAGACGAACTATTTGTGTTAGTTGGTTTGTTTCATTTAACATACAAATAATTCTATGAATATCAAAATGATACTTTGATTATCATTATTTAAAGGATTTGCGTTCTCGCTTGCCAGATGTCTAGTCTTCCTCGACGTATCTAATGAGGTTTTATTTATAGAAGAGAGATATTTTTCACCAAAATTAATACTGCGTTATTTAATAAATAATCTAATGTCGATTTGATTTAGACGTACAATATACGGGAGGAAAACAGAACATAAAAACCAATTAATATTTAATAGTTAAAACGACGAAATCCGATACTTTAAACTTAAAAAAAAAAAAACTAACTAAAATCTCTTTTAATATTGAGTAAAAACTCAATACTACGTTTAATTTTGTTATAAAGTTACGTAAAAATAATGGTTATTTCAACGGACAGTTCATTTGATAAACCGTGATTTATTTTTCGGGATAACGTTTTTTTACTTTAATTTAGCGAAATAATGTTTTATAAATAAACCTAAGCTGTCCAACACAAATAAATAAATCCAATTAAAATCTAAAAGTTAAGAGGCCGTATCATATTTCAACCATTGCTTTTAATTATATTTATTTACAATTTATTTGATTCTTTGTTTTAAACAAATAATGTTATTTATTGACAAGAATACTTATTGGCTGTTACTTTTTTCTGTTCCAGAGGGATTCTTCTTCACAGTAGAGAAAGACACGAAGAAGCTATTAGAAGTTATCAACTAGCTGTCAAATTCAGACCTTCACTTGCCTGTGAGTACCTAATGTTATACAACATATAGAACTTTGACTGTAACTTATAATATGTACCTATTGTAGTAGACTGTTATAAATTATTATAATCAAATTATAATTCATAATTAATTTCAATAATATAGAAATTACACAAGTTTTAAATTAAACTATATTGACTAGTAATAGATCATTTGTAAGATAGGTAATGATTTATACATTTGATGTCCAAAAGTAGTCACATACAGTTGTTATGATATTCAATGCAATGATTGGAATTGCTACGAACTCTAAAAGTCTTCCATTTAGGTTAACATTGTAGTAGTTAGCAAGGGATATAAACGATTCTTAATTAGACCAAAAACTGAATTATTTAACTTAATTGATTATGGAAAATTTGCACTGCTTAAGTTTATTTGCTAAATTCTTTTGAGGTGCTGTGGGGCGGCTAAAACTGGTAGGTATAGGAGGCCGCTGATATTTACATTTTTTCCACTCTAGTTTGAAAATTTTGGTCTCTTGTTATATATTGCTTTTGGTACTTCTTTCCGTATAGTCTTAGTTTATTCCACACATTCTTTTCTCCACTAAGGCTCTTGATGGATATTGATGGCAAGGAGTTGAGATTTGGAGTCGAATTTTGGTTCATAGTAAGATTTGGAGTGTGGAGATACCTCAAAAACGCTTGCTAATAACAGATATGATTTGTAAAACGTGTCACCTGTGGATTCGTTTGACAACTTTGATGTGACAACATTCGTCTTGGAAGTTCAAACGGATCTCACAATTTGCGATACAAGTGCTAAGAATTACGTGGCTATGGATATGATAAAGAAATCACTGGTAGTTGCTGGACCATGGTAGTATCTTCAAGATAGCGAGAGCTGATTAATCTGGTTGTTGTTTTGATGTTTTTTATATTAATCTCGTTGTTGTTATGATGTTCTTTATATTTATCTCGTTGTTGTTATGATCTTCTTTATATTAATCTCTTAAATTTTAGCAAAAGAAGGAAAAAGAAGTTTGACTCTTCTTTTGATTTTTATTGGGTTTTAAGAGTTTTAATGTTTTTTTATACACATCGTCAAACTCAGGAGAAGTTTAATCAAAGTAAGGCTTCCTGATATTGATCTTTAGGAACCCTCCTTTTTAACAAAAGCCTTCTAAGAAGAAGAATTTCTCATGACTTCAATTGAATTTCTATCTTTATTCAATGCATGAATTAAAGTTCGATTGTTCATTTTCCTATCTCTTTTCTCCCTTCTCCTTTATTTTGGGTTGTGTTCCAAGTCCCCTATGGAATGAGGTAGGGGGACATATTGCAATGGAATTGTCGATAGGATGAAAATTCTATAATATTTTTTTTTTTTTTCACTCTCTCTCTCCTCTCTACTCACTTTCTGACGGTACTTGGGAAGTCTTGGGTGTTTGTCTCATCCCTACCCAAACCCAAACGGTATCTTTATTGGTTTGGAATCGTCTGGGATGCGGCATCCTTACGCCCCCCTACATCCCTTAAAACCGATTCCATTCTCATATTTTCTTATACTCAATTTATACAAATATATATATATATATATATATATACACACCGACACACACACACACACACACATATGACTAATTACAANTTGATCTATTCTTTTCTTGTCACTCCAATCTTTCATCTTTTTCCCACAATATATATATATATATATATATATATTTATATATAAAGACAATAACATCATAGAAGAAAACAAACAATACTTTGAAAACAATGTAATAGAAAAAGGGGAAAAATATTCCTCCCAAAATACTCCATTTTTTTTTATCAATATCTCAAACAAATATAAACAATAAAACTTTATAGCAAAGGAGAATTGTAAAATTATTTTGATCATGCGTTTATTTTTTTTATATTGGTTTCCTGTTGGCTTGAAGCCAAGTACAGTGGTTTTAATACATTTTTTTCTTCGGAGGACTTATGTAAAAAAGTCCAAGACACATGGATCTTACATGTTTAAGGAATGTTTTTACTCCAATATAATATGTACTAAGGAGACTGACTTCAGCATATTATACACTATTGGTTCATATAGTAGACGATATATTTTTAATTCAAGCATTTGTGTTAGTGGTGAATAAATTAAAGATGTATACTTGAATTGCTTATTATAAAAGAAACCAAAAAAATCATAATTTATAGCTAATGGTTAAGCTAAGATGTTAGCTCTGACTTATTTCGACCTGTTTAGCTTGGCAATCGGTAAACTGACTATAATATAAGCATTGGAGTTTATGTACCATAATTATCGGTAAAGACTTTGTATTTACCTTGTATGTTAGCATATTTTGGTAGTTATAATTATGAGTCTTTATATAAATAGTAATTTAGTAGTAGATTTAAATACTAAATAAATAAAATATTGAATAAATAGTTAACATGGTATTAGTTTAATGTTAAAATTAAAATGAATGCCGCAACTAGTGTTAGAGGTTCTACGTTATATTTGAACTGAAACTCAAATCGTTAACAATATTTTCTGTGGTGAAACTCACTGATGCTGCAAACGAGCAAACGATAATAGATGACTTTGAAACGATATACGTTTCAAATTTCCATAGACTAAATTGTTATGCAAATGGAGCGATTTATAATGATAAAACACAGCGTGTTTAAATCAAACGAATATTTCGAGGTGGATTCGGTTTCGGGTATATCGGGAGATCTGTATATCCGTCGAATTAGAAAAACAGAGTGGTCTAGATAGTACAACGTGGAAACTAGCCAGCCATTCGGAACTGTTTGATGGAAAGGGCCACCGTCACATAAAATGACTCGACATTAAAATCCAATAGAGAGACGAAAACCGGCAGAATTTACTGTGGAAACACCTCCGTCGAAAAACAGTCTGGACGTCGTTATTCTGTCCGTTGTTATTTTGTTCGTAGTTTTGCCAACCGTTGCCAGAGGGACTAATTGCCCGGTTTTCTCTTTTTCAAAGTAGAGGAGAAAACTGTACGCTCCATTTGGAAAAACCGCATCTCTGACCGGGTTGTCTGTGGGACGGGTTAGTGGACCGGTTCCGTTCCAGACCGGTTGTTAATTTCAGTTTGAGAGAACGGTAGAGACAAAGCGCTCCTCCCGACCGTTCTCCTACCGAACCAAGCCTTCCTCTAATTTTAATTTCCCTATAATTGCTTTTACATCGATCGTCGGCCCCAATGCAACACCGGGACCGACCTCCGAAAACCCCCTTCTGAAAAGCGTCCACCCGAGGCTCTTATTATCTGGGGTAAAATTTTACCCCTGAAAACAGAGACCTATTTCCCCCGTTTTCCGTCGAGTTATTAGCCGGACCTCTAAGTACCTTGTGTTTGGAATTGTCAGGGGAACTCCGTGCTCATTTTATCATGAAGAGGCTCCCAAATTAGTTTTCTACTAGGGTAATTGTGAGCCCCACAACAGTATTGCCTCGTCTCTCAAAGCACTAATGAGAAAGCAATTTGTTCTCCTTTGTCTCTCCCTCTCTCTTTCTCTCACTTCGAGTAATTTAAAATTCGTTCGTGCGAAATCATAATAAATTATCTGTGCGGTAAAGTTTTGGCATTCCAATATTCTCATCAACAACCATTCTATATAAACAAACAAAATAGTAAACAATATATTTTCCGGTCATGACATTTCCGGTTTTTTAATATAGATCAAGGTTTTTACTCATTCAAATTAATAGAATCCAGATAATTTAAATAATCCGTGCATTAATTAAAAAAAATAATTACCTTGTTATTAACTTTTTTTGTTTCTTAATGATAGATTTTATCTCATATTTCATAGAACTTGATTTTTAATATTTATGTAATTTATTTAGTGAAATTACACTGCAAAAGAAACCAGATTTTACTTTATCACATTGGAAGTATGTATAGAGAGTAACTATTGTGATAGCATAAAAATTAGATTTTTAGATTTGCTGCTTTTCGAATGACGAAAAAATTTGGTTTTAAAAATTTCTGTGTTGCAGTCTTGTCGTCTGTGCATATGCGTGGAGTCTGAACTACTCTGCCGATTTCGAATCAAATTTGGCATACATGTTCTGAAAAATCACCCCCCTCATGCATGATTGAGTAATTAATTTTAGCTTTAATGTTGAGACGTAACCCTTTGATATTTTTTTTATAATTTATGAAATATTTTGAAGGTTGTAAATAAATATGAAGAAGACTTACGACAAAATGAAAGAATGTTGTGCTTCTATACATAAGATAATATATTGCTTCCTATATTCTATTGCTTATGATGCTTATGGTGATTTGCAGTTTCTTTCTCTAACGATTCTTGGGATATCAAAAACCAAAAAAATGAACTTTTTACACAGGGTATTTGGACACTCTGTATCCTAAAACAGTGTTTTTGTGGATCCATGTTAATTGGAACTTTTTTTTCTTACAATTAGCCAAGGAATCCCACTCTTAATTTTCCGACAAATGGTTTGACACTACCTGTATGATATATATATATTTTAAGCTGAGAAGTTTTTGCTTTATAAAAATAATCTAGTGAAATCTAATGTACATTTGAAAGCTTATTTTAATCACTAATCCCCCTTCACTTTTATTTATGTTGATGCTTTAATTGTAATATTTTTCGCACCTGCTTGGGAATCGAACTGAATTACTTTTGGTTTTTCGATATTGATGTCAGAGAAAATAAATGTTACCTATCATAAACTGCAGTTCCCTAAATTTGATTTTAAGCTAGATATCATCTGCTGTTGATGTCATTAAATTGTCTTGATGCTATATTATATCCGGTTATGAAAGGAATAAAGTTTTTTATTGAAATCATATGTTTTCCCCATATGAGGGTTGTTTCCGTATATATTATATTCCGGTTGAGCTGCTAGTATATTCTTTCGTTTCCTAGTTGTCCTGTTTTAGAAGTCGAGGCACGTTTCGGTGCAACGGACTCCTTCTGAATCTATCAACCCAATCCTTACGAAAAGACTGAATTTTTACTTCCTTGTTTCAATAATTCACATATGCCTGCGTGTGTAGTGCATTTAGGAAGAGGGGGAGAAACATTTATTGATAAAACTGCAATATTTAGGGACCCATAAAAACCTTATGCGGGAGCACATCTGACTTCTTCGGTTACTACCTCGTAAGTCAACTCAGAAGCAATAAATAAATAATAATTTGCAGTTATTACCGAAATAGCTGCCTCTGTATTACATCATCCTTTAATACTTTCCCTCTTTAAAGTAGAGAATGTGTATAATTTGTTGTCCAGAGTCGCTATGCAATGTTATTAGGTTTGTTCCAACCACGGAGTGTACCATAAGCGGAATCGTCACGTGCATGCGCAATGGATAAAAGCCGTTCCAACCCGATTTGTGACAGTGTTTAGGTAACGTCTTCCAAACTGTTCCAACTCACGTAGGGATAGTTCGTGAACCGTTTACTGAACGGTCCAAACGATCCTGTTACAATTCCAAGTATTGGTTTGTATGACATACGCAGTTATGTAAATCGTCATTCATATTAACCTAAAGGTTCCCTTAAATATTTTAATACGTTGCAAATCTCTATTCACCCAAACCCGTTCCAACATGACCATGTGTTACTGTAGTAAAATGTTAGCACACGAGCGTAAAACCTGTCCTAAACGTTTTCGAACGATTCGTGGAATGATGCAAATGACTACAAATGGTGAGTGTACGGAAAAGTAATTCTACCGCTTTACTCGAGTTCATATAAACGTACGTGAAGGTTATATGGTTTTTTATTGCATCTTGTTAAATAATATACCTATTGATAATATGTGGTAATTCATTGTTACTGTTATTACTTAAACCCAGGACCCTAAATCTACCTTAAATAAGGGTAGATAAAATTCAGATGTATATTACTCGTACCTAACCAGTATTTTGTAAGGTCATGCAAATTGTACAGATGGTAATCGCTTAGAGATTTCTATTTTACATCTTGTTACGTATAATGTTCTATTCATTTTCTTTTACTGTTTTCCCAATTCCCAATTCCAAATAGTGTAGGAGGGTGTAAGTAGTGTAGGAAATAGAATCCCACGAATCCCTTTAATGTGTACGAAGAAATTTGACTAGATCTTTTTAATAATTTACAAATGTTAACAGGACGAGAAAGGAGTTTTAAATAATATGTACGTTCTATTTACACAGGCTATTGACTTATTCATCAGTTTAAGATTGGATAGTTCAAAGGAAGAAAACCCAAATAGTAAAGACCGGAGTTACAAAAGGAATAATTGTTACAGCTGAAGTAAAAGGTCAGAATAAGGTGGGTGAGTTTGTTTGAGGACCGTGTTTAAAAATTCAAACTAGCCTCTGAGTTCTGGGGCCACATTTAGAGAAGGCAAGCTCAAATGAACTTAGCTGTTTAACCGTGTGTTGTATTGTTGCTTTTAGCAAGGTTTAAGACTGAAGCGACATTACCCCCTTGCCTCCAAACAGTGTTGCCTTATAAAGGAGAAAGCACATTGTTCTCTAAACAATTTTCCATCTCCTCTTTGCTTTATACAGTTGGTAACATCGTCTTTTCTTTCTTATTCCCCCTTTTATTTCTTCTGCTGTAATTTGAAGAAGCAGTTTGCTTGTTGATATGAAGCAACCCTGAACCAAAGTTAATAAGGGAAACCGTTAAGAAGTCTGGAGTTAGTAGTTAGTGACAACTATGTGTATATAGATCGATAGAAATTCAGCATTAAACATTATAACCTAATATATGGTATAGCATCGGTGAAGCTATGCTAGCCATAGCATAGCTATGTTGTTAGCGCACTCGTTTAAAACCAAGGCTTAACAAACACCAAAATGGGCAGTGGGTAAAAGTGGCCAAAATTAAAGATAATTAGTCAATAAAAAGAAAATGGCAAAAGTAAAGATAATAATCAATGTAGGATAAATTACCAAAAAGGGAAGATAATTAGTCAAAATCGAATAAATATCTTGACGGAGGGAATTACGTAGATTGCAAGTCTCACCCTTATTTTGATGAGCAACAAATAAAAATAATTACTTATTCAGTTTCTATTCTACCTCTCAGTGTAAAGAATACTCAAAGGCTACGACATTGCAGCCTAAAGCCACTGTCCTTGCATTTCTTGAAAAACGCAAATGTGCGTTCAAATTAGTAAAGATGAATTAAGCCTATAATTGGTACACATGAACAGTTGTAATTTTAAGCAGGTTAGTTCCAAAGTCTGGTGATCGGCCTACAGACAGAATGTTTTGTTTAAATTTAGAGGCTTGTTGAATTAAGTGTTCCACATTAAAAGTTGTAAACGATACTCTATACTTCAATGATAAATAGTATGAATGATATAGATGATCCAAACATAAGATTCACTGTAATTTGACACATAATTTCTATTTTATTCATATATTTAACTCCTGAACGGATTTAGCCCTACGGAATTTTAAGCAGGTTCTTTGCTAAGGATGTGTCCAGCTTACAGACAGACTATAATTTATTTACTATAACTACATCTATACCAGAATAAGTCTATTTTGAAGGGCCTACTGGATTAGGTGTTCTGGCTTAAGATTTATGGAAACAAAAGTACCTAATAATTTTTGATACTCTACTTCCATTATACAATTATCACTATCAATTTATAAATTGTATTATGTATGATATAGAGTGTTAAGGGTCCAAAACTAAGTTATCTATAATTAGATACTAAAATTAACTTTCAACAATTGGAAAATCCCTATAAAAGGCCTATAAAAAAACATACCAAAACCGATTTACTCACTGATTTTACTTCATCAAACACAAATTGAGGTTAGCTTTTCTATTTCATAAGCTGTTCTATAAGAAAAAGGGTAGGGGGAAAACCCAAAATGCTCGGACTTAAAGAAAAAAGTGGTAAAGAAACCCAGTTGTTAAGAATGGAAAACTGCGAGGGCCGCGTAGTTTTCTACCCAAAGAAACCCTTTCTCTAAATATCACTTTTACATCGTAAAACACACTTACTTGAAGTGGAAAAATCAAGATGATGATATTTGCCTTTCACTTTTATATTTTCTTTTTGTGAAGACCCGGCATTTTCTTTCTTATATACCCTAATAGTTTTTCTTTTCTTTTTGTTGAAACTTTTCTCAAGATTTCCCTCTTCAACGAGAAACGATTTTGAACTGAGAGGAGAAAAAGTTTTACATTTTTTTTTTCAAGGTCAAAAAAAAAATGGATTATATTTTAAAACATTTTTTTTTTCTCTAAAAAAATGGTTCCCAGCTGTTACCGTTTCGATATTAAAAGCTCTGCATTTTTTTTTACCAAGGCACTTTTATAAGAATAGAATTGTTCTTTTTCTTGGGAGGTGGGGAGGAGTTTCATAGAAAGTATATAAAAACACATAAAACCCATTGTTGAGTTTTTAAGTTGTTCGACATGGAAATAAAGTTTTACTTCTGCTTTTTAATATTTTATATGAATACATAAAAAAAAGTTGATTCGTTAGTCGTTGCTTTCTTTGATCTGATTTTAAAATATAGTTTTTTTTCCTCCTTTTCAAAACATTTTTGCTTCCAAGCTTACCGAAGGTAACAGAAGCTATGTTAGCGTTCTGAAGTATGAAAAATGTTATGGCTCTAATTTCAAAAAATTACAAGACAAAAATCCGCTTCAGATATGAGGGAACATTTTTGGTTCCAAGTCTGTCTGTCGGTCTGAATGCTTTTTTTTAATGGGCCAACATTAACCGTTTAAACTGCACGTTTGATTTTAATGGAATTTGAAAGGTAGCTCAGAATTAACCATTGTTGGTCTCATGTAACTCGAGAAAAAACTGTAAATAGCAACAATTAATATTATTTCTTTTATTAGTAGTAAAGATGATCTTTATAATAACAATGTCCTACATAATAGAACATTCTCTATTTGTAGAGATAGGCGTATTTATTTTTGTATGAACAATTAATTTGATTTGGACAAAAGAAACACTGCCTCTTCCATAATTATTAGAAATAATGGTCATACTTGTTATAAATGTTTATATAGCTTAATTAAATTGAGATACAGGGCTATATTTTCACGTATAAATTATTACTCGTAATAAGCATTTAATTAAAATAAATTAATATATTGCTTCTATAATTCGTATGAATTATTAATTATCAGTATATAATGTATTTAGATAAATAACACTATTTTCCCTTTACTGTATATTATAAATTATTGATTAACAATATGTTTAGATACATTAATTAAATTTAGATTTATTAATTAATTAATATAAATATAATATACTATGTTATTGTATATTAATAAAAAAAAAAATATTTAAAACAAATAAATCATTAGTTAATTTTTTTTATTTGGTAAATAGAAACATATTATGTGTAATGTAAACAACGTGTCAAATGTAAAATAAAATATTTCAATGTATAACATGTTAAAATTATGATATAATATAAGTATACAAAACACTTTCTATTTAAACACATTAATATAATTAAATTTAATATGTTCATACATATAATTAAATGAATGTATAATAAACAGTTTTTAGGTATGAAATTATTTACCACAATTAATTCTGTTTTGTGTTATAGCCCTTCTTCATTCCTAGAATGAGGTTTCGTAGGGAGCATAAACATCAAAGATTGCTTTAGCTTTTCTATTGGTCGCTCTTTCCCTCCAAGTGTTTGCTTAATAAAATAAATTAATATAGCACTTAATGTGTAAATATTTATTTTCTCCGTTTTTAATTAGATTTAGTTATTGACATTCTGGTGTTTATTTAAGGCCACGCCCTTTTCTCTTCTTTTATTCAGTTTCCGATTAGATCTTACATCGTTTAAACAATGTGATAATGAGAAACGACACGCGGTCGTTATGCGGACTGTTCCTTTGTCTATTTATTAGGTTCTTTTCTTTCTATTTTAATTGTTATTTTTATTTAACTTTTTGTATTATTTCCGTCGCTTAAAGTAACCTTATTATTATTATTATTATTATTTAAATAATTAATTACATTTTTAGAAAATTGGTGTAGTCAAGTGGTTACCTCACTTGTATTCATCTCAGATCGTTATTTTAACACTGACATATCTGGTAAGAAGTATAGAGAAAAATACGTATTTGATTCTTATTATAATATCCAGCTGTAAAATTAATTTTATCTACGATTGATACGTAATATAAAGATTGTATCTCTGTTTACATTCGTAGAAAGTGATTCTTTACACACCTGTATTAATTGCGCATGCGTGTCTCATACTTTTGAACAATTCCTCATTTTTTCCACTCTAGTGACGAAAAGAAGAAGAATTCCTCTTTTTTCCACTCTAGTGACGAAAAGAAGAAGAATGCTTCAACTTTACACACGATTAGCGAGTTTGTTTACATTTAACATAACTAATTTGATGTTTATTTAATAAAAGTAACTGTTTGTATCGAGTTTTTTTGTGAAAATCAATGAGTGATTTTAGTGATTATGAAGAATATGAGGAGAATAATACGCCTTCCCAAATAATTAATTCGGCACAAAATACAACTAACGAATTGATGTCATCTTTATCAAAAGAGAAATACGAGCTTACACACAGGAAGTTTATTATTTTTTTCTGCATTTATTATTAAAATCTAACAATCGTAGATAAAGTACGGTACGCAACTCGTGCGAATATGGCATTGTGCATTGCTCGTGTGGTTTTACTACCCTCGCTGTCGCTAGGGTGTAAACTCCACACTCGCATGCAAAATGCTACTTTCCACACTCGACGCGTAATGTACTATTATTTTCGTATTGACCCAATTGTTAAAGTTGACATAGTTTATAATGGCCCCATATACGATCAAACATTTTGCGCAAGCCTGGTGTCAGGAACTTTTTTTTAGTCCATACACGTCAAACATTATGTTTGCGCAAACATCAAACAATCCCATACATGCTCAAAATGTTTGCGCAACAATCATGTTTGCGCAAACATTTTGACATCCTGTCTGTCTATCTGTCAGTAACGTTTACGTGTCCGATGATAACTTGAGTAAAAGTTGAACAATTTGGTTGAAATTTGGTATTCGTGTTCCTTTTACTAATGCTCAGGCTAAGTTCGTTTGGCAGCGTGATCCGTCCAAGAGTTCGCACACAACGGGAAAAGATTCTATCATCACCTATTCGATGAGACGATAATTTTTTTAGTAAAACCAACGATACCCCTATGTAGTGATAAAGATCGTTATAACTAATAAAGCGGACCTAAACGTTTAATATAGAGAACACAACGTTTTTACCGATATTTTACGATCTAACGTAATGATTTTAATAAATCGTCTTATACATCTTCTAAAGAACAATTGAAATATACAAGCAGAAGTTTTTGTGTAGCGAATTGATAGATTTTATAATAGTTGAAATGGAATGGCCTGGACGTGTATGTGAATTAAGGAATAGTAGAAAGACCTTATCCTCCGTACACGGCTCTCTATTAAAATTATATTCTTACACTATTAACTCATCTTATATTTATTGTATTACCCTCACTTCAATGATAGAGCCTCGGCATGACTAGTACCTTTAGTAGTAGGTATATTTCTTCCGAGCTTAGCGAAGGTAACGGAAGCGTTGTAATAATTCGTGCCTTAAAGGTGGGTTCCCACGGCCTGTCACTTGGCGAGCCCCTCGTTCCTAGAGGCTCGTGTTCGTTGGCTTGTGGTCGGTCATACTCGCGGTATGACAAACTTTGAGTGAATCTTCGCCAAGACTCAGGCTGTAGGAACCCAGCTTAAGGCTTCTAAGGGTCTGCAGTGGTGCAATATCACATTTTTGTATGCAATATAATTTCAAAATAAATACAGTGAGTAATAAAGTTAAAAGATTGACTTAAATGCGATCGTTTTTTAATTCTTTGGTCATAAATTTCCATATATCTTACTCACAAGAAGGCTTTACTTAAATGTCGTATAAGAAATATTTTGACATTTCAATGTCAAATGGAAACAATGTTTAATTGCTCTTAGTAGGGATGTTTTAATTTGATAAAGAGGATATAGTTTGATAAGGAACATCACCTATGGCAGATCCCACTGAAGAAGTATGTATTTTTTTTTTTTGTTAATAACGCACTTCTTTTTTTTTTAAATAAAATATAACTTATAACCCCCATTAGGGACCTTCAGAAAGTGAAAATTAAGTTTTAGCTCAAGATTTTAAGGTTAAAATTGGATAATTGTATTGTATAGAAACTAGATTATTCTCTAAAAACTGACTTTTTTGATTTCATTGAAATATTTTACTAACTATTTAATTAAAATTCTCAGAAATGTTGTTGGTCATTTTTTAAAAATAGTTTTTAGAGGCCGTTGCGCCACAATTTAAAGCTATCATTAATATTTTCGTGTTCTTAATCTGTTTCATAAGTTTACAACCAAAATTGACGAAGCAGACAAAGATAGACAGACATTTGTTTTGCAAATCATCACAGGAAAGTTCTTGCATAAAAGTACTATTTAGGATTTTATAGATTATTAGAAGAACATTTTTTTTTAATTTAATTTACTTTGGGAAACCAAATACACAATACACACTTCTTTATATAAAAGTGTGATATTTCCATGTCCCAAAGCATATTGGTCTGAATAACCCTTTGTCTTAGTAGGTAGTTAGACAACGGGACATAAACTCTCTTGCATATTTCCTATAAAACCGGCCCCTTTTCTATTAGAGTACCAAAATGGCGTTGAAAGGAGAGTAAAGTAGATGTCCCTGGTTCGATTCCCCGAGTGTCACAATCTATTCTATCGGTAATAACAAATAGATACTTTTTTTCTGGTAGCCTTCATAGCCTTGCCATAAGGTATCTGCATGAATCATTTCATAATTTTTCTAACCCGTCATAGGGTAGTGGGGGACATAATTTTGGGTGAAATTTCGTTGCTAACGCAATATATCTACTCTTAAGTAGCTTTCATATGAAACCCATCTCGAAAATTTAAAAAAAAATTGAGACTTTACACTTTTGCGCATTACGCATGCGTATATTAAATGTTTAACTTCTCATAAGTTTGTGTGGGCCAAAAAGTTACGCCAGTATTTCAAATTTCACATCTCTAGCGTGAACGGTTCATAGGGTATGAACCTAAGTACGATGGAGCGACAGACACAATCACCCTCGGCAACTTGATTTATTATACGTTTGTTACAATAATAATTTCTCTATATAAAATATGTATATAAAATGAAAATATTAAAATAAATATAGCAAAATTACGATTATTGTAATTATGAATATGGTAGAGTAGTGTTATGTTAAACGGCAGGTATTCATTTACTACCTTTGTATTTACTCACCCTACTTTTTTTCACCACTTACTTAAGGTATTCCTTTGTCTAAATAACTGTTAAGACAAAGGGATAATTAGTCTAAAGTACTTCAGGACAAAGAAACATCACACTTCTGTATGTGAAGGTGATAATACCACTTTATCTAATTAACTATAAATGCATGCTAATATTCTCACATTAAAGTAATTTATGGCGAGTGCCCAATTTGAAAAGTAACTATTCTGCACTGCGAACGGGTTTTTTACTTCAATTATTAACAATAGCACTTGAAGTAGGGAACTAACAAGACGTCTTGGATCATTACGTAAAATATGTTATCAAAATGTCAATAACAAATCCATTTGTTATGGGTCAAATTTGTATATGGTTTCATACTTTAGAGCAACTAATCATCTAGAAAATTTGTCAATTTTCAAGTGAATTAAGGATAGTATTTTTTTTTACATTGTTATATTATTCATTTTCTACTTATATTGTCGCTCTTCAATGCAAAATATAAAATGTGCATATTATATAAGAACTATATTGTAATGATAAAATGAAAAAAAAGTTAAAAATGATCCATAATGAAGTTAAACAGGTTTAACATAGGTTTAAGCTAGTTCAATAAACCAGTTTATTGTTTAACCATTATAATTGGAGTAAGGAAAAATAGACTGCCAATTAGTGTGGCACATAGCTTCCTCGCATCCTGTCATGTTCTTCATCGTTATATTAACATTCACATTATTGTTATATTAACATTAATATTATTGTTATATTACTTTATGGTTATATTATTTGTTGTGTAAAAACTATTAATAGTTTTAGCGATCTTTAACACTTATTAGCGGTGTCGCTGTTGGTATTACTACAAAATTTTATTTGAAAAACATGTTTGTCTCATTGAATAAATGAAGTTGATTTCCAGACCAAAAATTTAAATTTTAAATTAGAAGTTCACGTTTACGCGAGTGTTGCGCGCGAACGTTTGCACGGATAACGCTGTCCCACGAACTCGTCCTGGGCAATAGTAAAATGAACATGTCTACCAAATTTCATTAAAATCAGACATTTTAGGATTCACGGACACACAGACCGACAGACAGACACGAGACCAAAAATGTTCCCTGATGTCTGAAACGGATTTTTGTCTTGAGATTTTCAAATCGGAAACATACATTTTTTTTCGTTCTCAAAAGTAAACACAATGCTTTCCTTGAAAGGTATGTTAGCTTCGGTAAGCTTGGAAGCAAAAAAAAAAAAAAAAAAAAAAAAAAAAAAAAAAAAAAAAAAAAAAAAAAAAAAAAAAAACAAAGATACACAAATAAATAGATCTTTAGTAAAATTACTCATCCTTATTTTATTTTATTTTTTTCTTTTGGGTTTTAGTCCCGTTCGACAGCTTAGGTCATTACAGAACGGGGGTTATCCGACCACTTATTAAAAAAATCTCCACTCATCCTTATTAAAAAAAAAAATATATATATCGTAAGATGCATTTATTAAAAAAAAATAGTGGAAACTAACATAAGGAAAATGTTTTACTATTTTTTTTTTTTTTTTTTTTTTTTTTTTTTTATGGCAGAAGTCTCCCTAAATTTTGTGTCATTATATTAAAAATTGAACAACTTTTGTTCTTTGTCTAACGGGTGATCGTTTACATAACAGAAAAGAAAGTGGTGAGTAACGAAGTAAATCAGGTGCACCCTCCGATACGTCTCTTTTTTGCTACTCTATACTGATATAAAATAAATATATTGAATAGAAATAAATAAATTGATAACTGTTAAAAGTGTTGAATTTATCGTTGGTGAAAGGAGTTTTTATTCAGTTTAAGTTAAAGCTATTGTTCATTCAGACTAGCATGCTCTACATTGTATTGCGGTTTGGCATGCTACACCTCAGACATCACTATTTACACTCTATTCCGTTGAGATATGCAGTTTGCATACACGATATTATAACATTAGTTTAAGAAAGCCTTGCAGTCTAGAAATCAAATGTTGTAAACCCATTTCTTCTGAAATTTAAATGTATTTCTCATTTTTATCCCCAAAATTATTTTATTTTTAGTATTGATTCTCACCAAGAAGCCTGAGACGTTAAGGACCTTGATAAAGAAAATATTTATCATTCTTATCATTTTTCGATAATTTGCGATTAAACAACTCTTACCGCTATTTTACTTTCCCATATAATTGTGGTCCATATATATTGTGGTGGCACGAAAATTTGATTTTTAGTGAGGTCCCCAAGTCCAAAACAGTCGTTTTTTTAAAAAAAAAAAAATGTCTGTCTGTCGTCAATGCAGACACGTGGAGCCTATAAACTACTGGGTCGATTTTGACGATTTTTTTTTATAAAATCAGCTCAGAAAATATGGCTCTAAAATGTAGTCCATTTAAATACAAATCTAACGATAGAAGCCGATATTGATGAAGGTGGATGGAACTTAATTTAGCCAGTTTGATCATGGAAACAGTTTGTTTACAACAGTTTGCTTGCTTGTTGGTGAGTCAGAATCTCCTTGATTTGGATTGATTTAGATTAACGAAGATTCTTTCATTGTGAAAGAGGTCTAACTGTGTATAAAGATATGGAGTCTGCTAATTTCATGTTTGTATTTCAGGTGGCAGAGCTTTCAACTCCGTTATTGAATTTCCTTTGGGGGAAATACGTTTACGTTGCTTAAATAAGGGTCACTTTGAAAGCAATTACTTCTAAAGCTAATGATTGTTTGATAAATTTATTGAATTTATTGCCGTACAATATGCTCCACATTAGATTAATAATTAATTTAATCTCTGTTGCGTGAAATGAATTACTTTGATGTCTACGCTTTACGTCGATTCCGTTCCATTGGAGTTTACTTTATTATTACTCCACCTATTCATCCATATTTCATTTAATTACAGATTACGTTTATATTTTGGAGTTTAGATTTAATGATTAGGTACAAAATATGGAAATAAGTTATAATAGCCAGTGGCTATAAGAATTTAGGATGGCTGATAGATGGTCTATGAACTCTCATAGCTTCCTAATGCATTTGTATTACTTTTTTACTGTTCTTATATTACTTTACTTTGTAAGTTTCATCGCACTCCTTTTACAACTTCCCGTCTTTCAATCTTCCCCAAATTCTGCACATAGGTACAACTAAGGTAAAGAATACAGAAAACAAAAAAAGAAAAAAAAAATTATTTATTTATATTTAAAAGTATAAAGAACTGTGAATTAAATAATATTCTTGATTATATCTTAAAAAAGTTAATAAATCTTTCAGAAACATCGGTTGATCCACAATTATTATTCTCACTTTCGACTGATCTTCGTTATACTTTATTTTAATTGTTGATTTATTACTCTTTTAAAATTCCTAATATCTATCAGGTTAGTGTAGTTGATAATTACGGCATTATTTGTCAAGGTGAGGCTGTATGAGACGGATATAATCGATTTGGTGTCGGATTCTATTAATTTCGTATTGGGCTCAACTGCGGCATACTCAGAAGCAAGAGTTGAATCTTGGAACACAACTATCGGACTTGAAATACTAGAACGCCTCAGAAACCTGCAGAAACCATTCAAGTATATCGGTATACATGTGTTACTCTTATTGGTTACAATACTGTTTTAATTTTTAACCCTTCTCATTAAAATTTCCATAAAATTTCCCAGACAAATCTGTTACATCTCCGATATTAATGAAATTTGGATGGTACGTCTAAATTAGACCACTACAGGTGCTATATTAATGTTAACTTCAGTGTTTATTCCTTCCTTAACGCACATGTACACAGTTTTTTTATTTACACCTATATCTTCAGTAGTACTAATTTTAAACGTTTGACCAAAGTTTTCTAGAGGATATCTCACACTAATTTCCAAAAATATGAGATCAGTTTTCCTCCTGCACACATTTAAAATTAAATAGAAATAAATATGATCCTACTGGAAGTTAAATTAGGTCAAACAACTACACTCTCAACTCTTGTGGGGGGTCACATTATGTTATACTTATCCTTATCACACTTTCAACTCTAGTGGGGGTCACATTATTTTGTACTAATCCTTATCATATTTTCAACTCTAGTCGGGGGTCACATTATTTTATACTTATCATTATCACACTTTCAACTCTAGTGGGGGGGTCACATTATTTTATACTTATCATTATCACACTTACAACTCTAGTGGGGGGTCACATTATTTTATACTTATCATTATCACACTTTCAACTCTAGTGGGGGGTCACATTATTTTATACTTATCATTATCACACTTACAACTCTAGTGGGGGGTTTAATTAGTTCTCTACACTTTATTTTATACTTGTTAAACTTTCAACTCTAAGTGGTGGTAACATTATTTTATCCTTATATCATTTTCAACTGTAAATGGGAGTCACATTATTTTTTCTTACCACACTTCCAACTATAAGTGGGAATTATGGGACCATTTATCCAAAGATAGGAAGAGAGGAAGCTATTGGTCGACGTTATCTTTTGCTGTACGAATCAGTTACACTATATGTTACCATAATAACGAAAAATATTATTTCAAAATTGTCAATTTAGCTCTATCTCTTCTAATTATACTAAACTGTGGTATAATTGTGTTTTACAGTAATGTGTGATATAACACAGAATGCGGGAGCTGGACAGCACAGGTGTTTACTTACATACTGGCATCAATACAAAGACAATCATATAACAATTTCGTGGAGCAATAAGAATATATTAATAATTGTCAGTGTTTTCTACATATCGCTCTGAGCTAACTTACTTCACTCTACTTGAACGCTGTAAAAATAAAACAACCGGGGTAAATAAAAAAATCGAAACAAATAATAAAGCTTCTATATGAAATATATAATAAAATAATAAACGATAAAGTTTCAGACTAATAATTATTTTCTCTTATTTTTTCTTATTTTTTTTATTTTATTTTTTTTTGGATGTCGGACTACTTATGGTCATATACATCCGAATGTAGTCTGTACGTGGGTATGGTGTGTTTTTAAGTATGTTTAATTATTCTATGTATTTATTTATATTTTATTATTTGTATTAATTTATTTATATTAGATTATATTATTATATTTATATTATATTATATTTATATGATATGTATATTTATATTTATTGATGTATTTATTTTTATTTATTTTCTCTTATTATACTGCTATGAATAGTTTAGTTTCTAGTTAATATCTACTATAAACTTTAACTTAATTAAGTATTTATTAGTTAACCGATATAACCCATTAAAGAGAGTGAAAAGGGTCGATTTAGTATTAAATTATGTAACATACTGCCTATTTATTTTCTTTTAATTTAAATTTACAATGAATGAATGTCATTTGTTGGTTCTTGTTTAAACATATTATACGATGTAAATGGTCTTATTTTGTGTTTCAAGCTTAGTGAAAGCGACGGAAACATTGAGATCATCTTAAAGAACTACATTTTTATTTATTCATACATAATTTTTAAGAGTTCACTACAGTCTTATGGCCCCCATATACGTTCAAAATGTTTGCGCAAACATTTTGACCGTGTATGGGGCTGTTTGATGTTTGCGCAAACATTTTGACCGTGTATGGGGCTGATTGATGTTTGCGCAAACATGATGTCTGTGGCCTAAATTTACCCGACATCAGGTTTGTGCAAAATATTTGCGCAAAATGTTTGATCGTGAGTGGGATAGTCACGACTTTATAGTCACGAGAGAGGCACTCTTGAACATTAAAGCTCTTTATAAATAATGAATAAAATGCGGAAGGCCCGGGTCGAGTCCCGGCGCTGGAGTCTATTTTTCTCTGTCTTGTCTCCCATTGTTAATAATGATAATTTGATTTAAATTGATATTTAAACTTTCCGTAGTATGAAGACTACCAAAAACTTAAAAAAAAAAAAAAAAAAAATGAATTTCGAATTAATTGTACAAGGTACAGGTACTAATTGAGTACTTTATAATCATAAGCGTTAATTCTCGATTTAGTTCTAATGTCATAAATTGGCTTGCTAAATATATATGAATGTTGAAAGCTTGGATTTGGGGAATAGTTATCAGTTACGGCAGAGAAAAACCATTCTCCCGCGTAGCTTAGTTGCTAAAAGGAGCATCTGCACCGGAAATGCGGAAGGCCCGGGTTCGAGTCCTGGCGCTGGAGTCTATTTTTCTCTGTCTGTCTCCCATTGTTAATAATGATATATAATTCAATTTAAATTGATATTGAAA
>KZ652203.1:0-28291 GCA_001010745.2 Gerris buenoi
TTTCAGCTCTCTCTGTTGCAGATCTATTATCTGCAGCTTCGCTGCAATACTTTGAGCGCTGGCTACGGACGTCTTCGAAGCGTTGGATCTAGCCTTTGACACAATGGACTCTTCACGAACGCTGGGCGCCTTCATTTCAGCATGCTCCTCGCATGGTTCTAGGTTATCGTGAATCTCTGCTCCTTTACTTTTCTTTGAGCCTTTTCCACGGCCACCCATTTTCTTCAACTTAACGTGTCTTTACGTGTTTTCAATTTTTTTCTGTTTTTTTTTTTCAAAATAAAAATAAAGAATGAAAGCTGTCACTTCTTGATTATCTTGATAAAAACTTATTTACTTTGATCTGAAGACTTCTTTAACTGTGAAGCCTTCACACTATGAGTACTTCTTTTACTTTGAAGTCCTCTTCTACTAAGATAACTTCTTTTACTGTGGCTGCCGTGCGATCTTAATAAAGAAAAACGTTTTACTGGTTTGAATACTTTGATTTTATTGAACAACTCGTATGGTTAAACGTTAACAATTAAAACTTGATACTAAACCTTTAAACCGTAACCTGAAATCTAAATACCTATGAAACCGTAAAAGAAGTTTTCCTCTGTAATTTCACACAGCAACTAAATTTTCCTTGACATTTTACCTAAACAAGAAAACTCCTTTTACCGGTCCATCAAAACAATAAATTAAACAATACAAAATAAACTAAAATAACATGGACCGCTACTGCGGCCACACAGAGATAGTAAAGTGTGAAGGATATCTTCCGAGATATTTCTAGCAAAACTGCGGATTGGACGTGACTCATTGTTGCAGGGCTGTGCCCTGTGCCATGAAGAGATGGGTGACATTGAATCAGGATAGCCCATCAACAATTTTCCCCGAGTGGACTAAGCTATAGAAGAGTATGGGATACCTTGTATTGTGTCCTTATAAAAAATAATTAAAGAAGTAAGCTAAACATATTGAATAAATCATATTTTATTTGTATAAGTAGTATTTGCTTGTTTACTTGAATTAATTGGTAGAGCCACTTCATCATCAATGAGATCTGAAAAAAAGAAGGATTTTTTTGTAATTTTTATTATTTACAAGGAATCTATACTAAACCACCAGGAAATTGTTCAAAATTGCTGATTGTTTGGAGACTTTCATTTCATGCATTACAAAAACCATTCATTTCTTGTACGAGTATTATCAAAATGAATACGGTTATATATTCTGTTCACATTAAATTCATATGATTTTGCAATACATAAGCTCAATAAAATGCCTTTTAACCTTCACAATGGGCGGTCCCGACACAGACAGGGAGGACGCTTAGCATTAGCACAGCAGGATAAACGCTGGCCCCCGAGAGTGATTTAAGATAATATTTAGAAGGTCGATTCCTAATATTGACTAAAGTAATATTCGGGAAAATAGTTAAGTATACCGTATACCGATAAAAATATTAAAGAAACATGTCAAGCATACATATATATCCAAAATAAAATTATTGCGTATTACTTTTATAAATATTATTAGGCTTACTTTTATTGAAGATCATTTCTATTTCCTTAAGAGTTTTCCCATGTGTCTCAGGCAAAAAGAGAAACAAATAAAGGGTGGAAGCGAAACCCACGAGCGCATAGTATGAGAACATTATAAAACTGTCCGAACGTAGCCATTGATGAACCCAAATAGCAAGAAAACCCGATAAGAAAATATTTACAGCCGCAATAGAGGCCGCAACCTGAAAACATTTAATCAAACTTTTAAACTATTTGTTTAATAATTGAAAATAAAATAAAATAAAATAAAATAAAAGCATATTACTATCATGCTAATAGTAAGCATTAGTAGTAAAACAAATGTTATCTAATCACGATAGCAAATTAAGCATTACTTAACTATTTTTCGGCTGTAAAGTACTATTTCGCTGATTTTTCATTACCTAAAGTTGTGGTGACCGCCACCTCATTGATCTTAATTGACCCGCGAGTCTTCTTTTGTATTATTATTTGTACTTTATATGTTTGTACTTAATGTTAATAAACTGAGGTTGTAGGGAGCGCTCGATGTTCTGGCCGGAAGTTCCGATGCTCCGAGATAGCGGGGTGACAAGCCTCGATACCCCACTCTACCTCCGTCGGGGAGGTGCTCCTTGGGGGCAGTAGGGTGGCAGTCCCCCCTTCTCGCTTTGGGCTATAAATACGGCAATCCGGCTCAGAATATTCATTCGTTCCTCCTCCATCACACTTAACACTTGACTCCTCTCTTATACACCTCTCACACCCTACCTTCCTTCTGGCCCTATACCGATCATCGCCCACTCGGTGTCCCGCTGTATCAGCCGCCCCACCGAGTGCCGACGCCGACAGAATCGTATTCGGTCTGACCTTCCTATTCGCTGCTACACAGATCGAGCATTGCCCTCCCGGAGTCCAGCTGCATCAGCTGCCCCACCGGGTTTCCAATAGTCTCTCGGTGTATTAGCCATTCCCTTACGATCATACCTCCATACATTTTCAACTCTCCTTTGAGTGCTCGGTTAGTTAACACGCAAAAGTAGTTCGGGCCCTTCTGATAGACCTAGTCAATTCCATCAGAGCCCGACAAAGTATTAAAATATACAGGAAACTAATTAAAACAGTCAAGGAAATATGTAATGTCCTCAGTAATAACGAGTTTATTGTAGAACATACTAAGAAAGTAATGTATATTTATAAATATAGATTTGAGTATCAACTTAAGTATTCATGTCAAAGTCATGCCAATGTCATAGGATATCACATATCTTCCCCCTTATCTTCATCCCGATGCCTCATGCGAAGCTGGATTCGCAGGTAAGTCCTGATGATCTGTAGATAGCGCCACACATGGCTTGATAATCCTTGGGACAGCATCACTGCTCATATGGGTCTTTGCCTTGTGTTCTTGAATTGTCCTAAGGCCATCAAGAAATAAGTCCTGAAAATCTTTCTTCAATTTTGTAAGGACTCTTTCAGTTGCTTTCTTTTGTTTGTCTTGAGCTGAAACAGTACACACCCGTAATCCTGGTGGCAAAGGTAGATTGTATGCAAGAGTCCATGAAAAACCAAATAATGGGACTTCATACGCCTTAAAACATAAACTGGTAGTTGTTTTTGTTTTTCAAATGCTTTTACAGTGACAATTGTCATCCCTAATGTAGGTATTTCTAAATCTGTATATGCAGTCAGGCTTTTAGTTGGTTTCCACAATTTTTTGCTTATGACTGATTGATACGCTCCTGAGTCGAAGAGCATTTCAACAGAATGTCCATTTAATATAACCTCAAGCATTCCTTTACTCCCTTTTGAAATCGTGTTAGTATCATGTTGGCTCAACCATCTCAATCATCTTTCTGCAACCATCTTCGATGTTACGCGTCGACTTGGATGTGACAGGTTGTGTATAGATTCGAATGCCTTCTTTCGTATTGTCTCTGGTATGTATATGGTCGTAATTTCTTGTCGTCAATAGCGCAGTAAATTGATTTTGAACAACCCGGAAGTTGAATGAGACGTAAGTTGAGGGTTGTAGTATTGTTTATCAAGTTAGTTTGTAGTTCTTCGTCTGTTTCCTGGTCCTTAGCTAGTTGATCGTAGTCGATAACTGTCGGCATGTCGATAGCGTCTAGTCTGCTGAGCGCGTCTGCAACAACATTTTCTTTTCCTTGTACGTGTCTGATGTCAGTTGAGAATTGTCCAATAAAATCTAGCTGTCGTAGTTGTCTTGGAGTTGTTTTGTCGGACTGTTGACGAAAGGCGAATGTAAGAGGTCTGTGGTCGGTGTATATGGTGAAGTCTCTCCCTTCGACCATATGCCTGAAGTGTTTCACAGCAGAGTAAATGGCCAGTAGCTCGCGGTCATAAGTCGAATATTTCTGCTGTGCGCTGTTTAGTTTTCGAGAAAAAAGGCGAGAGGCTTCACGTCATCACCTTCTATTTGGTTTAGTAAGGCCCCTATAGCGGTGATCGAAGCGTCGGCCATTAACAATAATTTACCCTTGTCTGATGGGTGCGCTAGAACGGTAGCATTCGCTAGACTTTGCTTGCACTGGTCAAAGGTGTCTTCGAGGTACTTTGACCACGGTATAGGAGAGGTATCGTTCTTCTTGCTCCCTTTTAACAACTCTGCAAGTGGTGCTTGTATTTCAGACGCTTTTGGTATGAAACGATGGTAAAAGTTTAACAACGCGAGGAACCGACGAAGGTCTTTAATTGTCGTTGGTTTCTTGTACTCCTTTATGGCGCTTACCTTCTCAGGAAGTGGTCGAACTCCCGTTGAACTTACTTGCTGACCAAGTACATCAACTTCTGGCTGTCCAAACACACATTTGGCTGGATTGAGCGTTAAACCGAAGCTCTGTAATCTTGAGAAGACGATCCGAAGGTGATTAAGATGTTCGGCTTCGGTTTTAGACCCTACTAGTATGTCATCTATGTAAGGGAAGACAAAATCTAGACCCCGCAGTACCTCGTCGATTAATCTTTGAAATGACTGACCAGAGTTTCGTAGGCCAAAAGGCATCCTCATAAATTCGAATAAACCGAAAGGGGTTATTATAGCCGTCTTACTGATGTCCCCAGGCTCTACTGGGATCTGGTGATAGGCCTTTGTTAGGTCTAGGGTTGGAAAAATCTTGCAACCGGATAAGTTTCGACCGATGTCATGAGTATGAGGGAGAGGGTAGAGGTCAGGTATCGTTACTTCGTTAAGTCTTCTGAAGTCGCCACAAGGCCTCCATTCGCCATTTTTCTTTTGGACCATGTGAAGAGCACTGGCCCAGTTGCTGCTAGATGGTCTGCAGATTCCCTGAGCAATCATTGACTCGAACTCCCTCTTGGCGTCTCGAAGTATATCTGGTGGGAGTCGGCGTGTCTTAGTAAAGACCGGAGGACCCTTAGTCTCGATATGATGAGTAGTTGAATGTTTAACGTCCTTCACCAGATAATTTCGACTGAACTCAGGAAATTCGTTGAGCAAGGTTGAGTAGATTGAACCAGGCTCCTTCATGGATCGGATGACGACAGGAGAACCTACGCTTATTGTACCAGGCGATGATACGTTCGTCAGTTTGTCACTCAAACGTCCGTTGTGTAAGTCGATAATCAGTCCAAATTTCTAATGAAGTCAGCGCCTAGAATAGGTTTAGCCACATCAGCAATAACAAAAGTCCAGGGAAATATACGTCGCAATCCGATGTCTAAATTTAATGTCGTTTGTCCTTATGTTCGAATACCGTGCCATTGGCGGCGAAAAGTCTACATTCGTTGTCTGGTTTCGTTGGATGTCGTTGTCGTGCTGTCAGGACAGAAAGGTCGGCGCCAGTATCTACTAGGAACTCGAGGCTGGAGGTTTTGTCTCGGATAAACAGGCGGCTAGTCATGAATGTCCCTCCGTCACTTGCCGCTAACAGTGACGGATAAACTAGTTTTCCTTCAAGAAACTAGCTTGTTTGCATGGTTGGCGACACTTCCTGGCGTTCTTGCCGAAGGTCCGGTGATACCAGCAAGTATCTTCATCATTGTTAGAGGATCCGCTGCTTCCACGCGACGTTCTTGACGTGGAGCAATTACGATTCCTCTCGCCAGTTCGTGGTTTAGTTAATATTGCTTCTAACTTGTCTACGAGTGATTTAATGCTTGCCTCCAGACTGGTCTCGTTCGTGTTCCCCGAGGTACTAGGATGTGTTGATGTTGTGGCGTAAACTTCGTGACTTCCGGTTATTTCAGAAAGTTTGTCAGCCATCTGTGCTTGTTTGACCAGGTCTCCTTCGGTGATCGCAAGGATTGCTTGAATCTGTGGAGAAAGACGTTGTGTCCATAGCGTCCTGAGGAACTGGTCTGTCACGCGGTTTCCTGCAAGTTCCTTCATTTCCCGTAGAAGTTGCGATGGTTTTTTGTCGCCCAACTCCAAACCTCCGAGTAAGGTTTTCATACGTTTATCCTCCGAATCTGAGAAATACTCTTCTAACCGCTGCTTCAAACTCTCGTACATGTTGTCTTTAGGAGGGTTGAGGACTATGTCGCTAACGTGGGCTAAGACATCGCTTTCAATCGCAGCTACCACCGAATGAAATTTCGTTGCGTCGGCTTTTATTCCAGCGGCAATAAACTGCGATTCCATTTGACAGAACCAGAGGCGTGGGTTGGCTCGCCAAAACGATGGAGGTTTAATGGCTATTCGTGATATTTCTGCTGTGGACGAGGATTCATGTTCTGATTTTTGTTCGTTAGACATTATAAAAGATTTACACAATTTATGAAATTTGACAGATGAAATTAAAATGAAAATAGCTTACCGGAAATGTTCAAAGAAAAATTAAAACGTCGTAGGTCACCAAATGTAGCGGCGTACTACTTGCTTGTAAAACTATATTCAAAAGATATAAACTACATTCAAAAGAAAACTATATTCACTGAATAAAACAATGTTTATAAACGTGTCACAGAAAAAACGACAATCTCGAAGTGACATAAAAAAAATATATATATTTAAAAATAAACGAAATATTTTTTAGATTGTGCGGCAACCAGTGTTGCCCACATCTTTATATATAATAATTTTTACTATTTTTAATAAATCGTCGTCAATCCTGGGACATACTGCATGTATATTTATTGATATATAAATCTATAAGTATACTATTTAATACCTACTACAAAACTCAAGAACTGCCAACTTACTAATAGATTTTACAGGAATAACTCAATAATGCCATTAATAGTCCAGGAGATAGCGTGCAAAAAAGTGGCTGACTAACATCAAGCTGGAATTTTGTATACAAGTCAATCTTTTAGCGCCTTTTAAGAATATGTGGTCGGCAAGTTCGTCTGCGGGACATAGCTTGGCAATAGGCGTTTGAAAAAAACAAACCGGTGGAGAGCGGCCATGTCTCACCAATTATGGTGGACAATGTGATTTTCATGATCCTGAGTACAAAATTAGTTAGTAGACTAAAAATCAAGTTGATGTTAGTTTGTCCTTTGACAGGTGACCACGTTTTTTTTTTTTAGTAATATTTTAATAACTAACCTATCAAGTGTTAAAATAAAATCGACTTGATTTTTGGTCTACTAACTATAATTTTGTACTCAGGATCATGAAAATCATACTGTCCACCATAATTCGCGGGACATGGCCGCTCTCCACCATTTTGTTTTTTTCTTATGCCTATTGTCAAGCTATGTCCCGCAGACGAACTTAGCCGACCACATATTCTTAAAAGGCGCTAAAAAATTAACTTGTATACAAAATTCTAGCTTGATGTTAGTCAGAAATTTTTTTGCAGGCTATCTCCTGGACTATTAACATGGTATCTATAATTCAAAAACAGTGATTTAAATACCCTTAGTTATTGATCAGAAGTAGAGATGACTATGAAAGTTTCAAGTTTATGGAGAAAATACCAGAAAAATTCTATTATAAACGTAGAAGGGATTATAATGGATTTTTATAAATAAAAAATAATAATAATAAATTGTGGATTGAAGTTTAAAAATGTAATTCTGGTACAGTGTCAGGTGTCGCCTCTTATTTTCTTCATTGTTTCTGCCTCATTAAATTTTCCTCCCGCGCTAAGAATGGAACCGCGAGCACAGTGGCGTACCAAGGTCTTGTGACACCCGGGGCGAGATATTATGTTGACACCCCCCTAAGAAATGATGATAAGGTCAGTGGCGGATCCAGGACCTAATTTTGGAGGAGGCAATCCTTCCCAGATATGCAAACACCGGGGGGGGGCGGCGGCACCGGGGTATGGAATACTCCCTAAGAAAAAGATGAGTCCAAGGGAAAAATTTATAAATTTAGAATTGAAATTGGTGTTTTACTCTTAACAAACTTAAGAAAAATCCTATATTATGAATACATTTAAAGGAAATACGACTCAAAATCTTTCGAATAACTAAATTTAATTATAACTTAAATAAAATCCTAATTGAAGGTTTTCTTATGTGGACTTAAAGTGTTTTCTTATCTGGGGTTAGGGTTTTGTTGGAATTAGTCCTTTTCTTTTTAATTTTTAATTTTGTTTGTCAAAGCTTTCGCCGAGGGAACCTGGGCTTCTTCAGTGTTTTAATACAGTAAATTTAGAGAACAATAAAAATAATTGAGTAATCAGGGTCGTGAAAATCACATTGTCCACTAAGTGGTCACTAATGGCCCATGTCTGCTCTCCACCGTTCTGAACATGTCTAAATAAAATAATTTTTTGACCGACTAATATCAAGCAATTTATTTGTTTTTGCATTTGAAATTCAATTTGGAATCGATTGGTATAAGTGTCCTCCATCCCCCATTTTTGATAGGACATTGATCTACAAGAGTGAAATAATGCTTTTTTAATTTTCAAATCGAAACAAAAAAAATAACCTGATTGTTAATGCAAGCTGTGCAGAGCTGAAGCAATGTTTCATAAAGTGTCATTGTTAACTCATTGTATTGGATCTAAGATCTAAATGATATTATATTCTTTTTTAGTTGCACACTCTCTGCTATCTAAATTGTTAAGTAAATCTCACTCATACCAAAATAAACTTATTTTAATAGCAAAGACCATTTAAAATCTTGCATAGCTATTAAATAGCAAATAAATTGTTTGTTAATTATATACAAAAATTTTAGAGTACAAAAACTTTTGAGCAATACTTACACCTCTAACATCCGTAGGGAAGACTTCAGCGACCATAGATTGTGTTGTGGCTATGTGTACGGTCGAAGTCAAAATATACATTAGAAAAGAAAAAGTCGGAAAGTCGAATGAAGCAGCCAACGCCAGCATGGACAGAGACATACTCACTCCGGACCAAATAGCTGGGAGACGTCTTCCGAGTTTAGTGCTTAGCCATACTGAAAATATTCCTCCAACTGTTCTTGCAAGACCAATAAAAACTGCTACTAAGTAAGAATCAATAATCACTTTAGTCTGCTGGACCATTTGAACCTAGATAAAACTATATAAATTATAATAAGTCTCTTATTGTTTTAAATGAATACTTAAATATAGAGTGACATTATAATAGCAGTGTGTAGTTCGAGATCTCGTTTTATCCTTTACTGTAATATTTACAAGACAAACCTTTTAACTAACTATCAACTAACAATCCTTAAGCTCAGGGTATACTCTTTAACTTTGTTACCCACCCTAAAGATAGTACGAGCAAGTCCCCCATGAGTGAACAGAACACCTGGAAAATACAAGATTAGAAGAATTACAGGAACTCCAAAGGTGAATGGATCTAGTCGAAAAGATGAAGGCAGTAACCTGCAGGCATAAACATTCTAACACTGAGGTAAAAAACGGACTCGGACAGCGGAAGAATATCTTAGGTGGATGCTTTGCCTTAAGGAAGTCTTGGCTAAAGGTGGAAAGGAGTTTCCAAGAGGAAAGGAGTCTCCTTAACCCAATGCAGGTACATCAAAGAAGAGGATGTTGTCCAGCCCCACAGATAATGCACCTGGAAAATGGAAGAAGGACTGAAAAAGAGAAGACGTAAAGTGAAGCCAGAGGAGATGGAGACTGAGATTAAGATAGTTCGAAGAACCAGGTCAAGGGATGTGCTACTGGAGGTTGGTAGCAATAATCTGAATAAGAAGTTCTTGGGAAATACGCTAAGGAAAGCTTCAGGAGAGATGGCATCAGTTCGATGCCTGGAACTACAGAGGAGGAAGTCCAGGAGGCTATTCAAAAAGAGGTGCCAGAACTCACAAGAGAACCTTAGGTCTTAGTGAGTGGAGCAAACCGAACAGTAGGGACCAGAGGATGACCATAGTGCAGCTAAGCAAACCGAGACATTAATAACTGGTTGCTTCGCATGCTATGGGTACGACCAACCAACAAGCAGACTGTAATCGACCAAAAAGCCAAGGGCTACAGAGCCCTTGGTCCATCGGATACAGATCCGATTTGGTTAAAGAAGGGCATAAAACCAAAGAATGCGGGGCTGAGCCCCGCAAGGGTTATGTGAGCTGCTACCTTACCNGTAAACTTACAAAATAACCTCAACCCACTAATGAACTAAGACATTTATACAATAATTAGACTTTTTATGAGAAAAGTGAAAAGAAGTTCTATTCAAATGGACGGACGAATGTGAGAAAAGTTAAAAAAGAACTTACAAGTGGCAAAACCCTAATGTATGATAATGACTTGAGTCGATTTTAGCAACTGACGCTTGAACACTTGGGTTAGGTGCAGTCTTGAGGCATAGGATGAATGACAAAACAGAGAGACCAATTGCATATGCCACCCATACTTTAACAAGGAGTGAAGCAAATAATAGTCAAATTGATAAGGAGGCAATAGCGATATTGAGGCCTAAAATAATTCTTTAAGTACTGCTACGGTAGTACTGAAAGAATTACAGGAAGTTCACGCTGGTAACAAATCATAAACCAAATATATCATATACAAATATGGAGGGTGCTCCATAGATGTTATTGAAATTCTGAAAGATTTGGGGTCCATTTTTACTAAGTTTTTTGAGAAACTTCACGATTAACAATGTGCTGTTCTTATATATCAGAAATTTCCATGGCGACGAGAGTCTGATAAGGGTGTTGAAATTAAAGGTAGTAAATCTATTTGACTAACTCGCAGGCTGCTCGGGCGTCAACTGGGGCTCAGTTGGGTTGTGAAGAGAGGGGAAGCGCTCAGCCCCGACTCTCTTTCACTTCAAACCTCAATAAAAATCAAGCTGATCATTCTTGGGGGTTGTAATGGTATTTGATTAGAGAGAACTAATAAGCTCCTGGTGGTGAAATATAGAACTAATAGTGAAAACCGAACGACTTCCTGTTGGACCCTAACTCTCTGGAAATATATTTAAAAGATCGTTCATGGTGAAGAAATATAAGGATATCCAAGAGAAGCTGAATAACCTGGAGAACTTTATAAGAGGAAGAGGGGGGGGGGAGAGAGAGAGAGAGAGAGAGGAGGCGCATGTGGTGGCGGGTAACTTAAATGCTAAAGCGCTTGAGTTGACAAGTTCTAGAGGAAATAAAATTCTAGAACTGCTAGCTGGCAGTTTTAATTTTATTTTTAAATTGAGGAAACGTATCCATAAACGGTGAGCTGAACTCCAAGAAGCCAGACGAGAAGAACGAAACCTCATCAAGCTGAAGTGACTAGAAAGTTGGAATAGAGAAAGTTTAGGAAGATGGACTAAGAGTCTGTTAGGGATCCTAGCAGAGTGGACAGCTCGTAGGTTAAGGATATAAACTATTATCTGACACAGTTCCTATCTGGTCATGTAAATTTTCAAGCCTACCTCCGTAGGATTGAATGACAAAGAAAGATAGCCTGGCATGCCAATATGGCGACTCTGACATGCCCACCATACCTTCTTCGCTGGCACAAGATGGACTGCAGAGAGAAGAAGAGTTGAGAACGAGGTTGGGCAGCTAATTCCTAAAAATATGTTCAGCAGCCCGGAACGATGGGGGAACATTGAGAACTTCGTCGAAGAAATTCAGAGGCAAAAAAAAAAATCGAAGACGACATTGTTTTTTAAAAAAAAGGAGTGAAAGAAAAAAAAGGACGGAGCTCCCACTGAGCGCAATGCGAGGTCTCAACTCAGAATTAATGCGAAAGCAGTCCCAGAGTGGTCTTCAAGGCCTTATAGTGCAGTAAAAATACGCCAAAAAAACAGCCGAAACTCGAAAAAATTAGTACAAGCAAGAAACTTAATGGAGATGTTGCGTTCAGCTTCCTGTTGAATATAATCAAAATCCCCTAAAATCGAAGTTGTGCTACGGCCGTCATATTGAAAAATAGTGGCCTATTTTCGNTGACCCTTCAATGAATATACTGGAAAGTTTTGGGAAAATCAAAAACCTTTCCATTGCTGTTTAGAATTCTGTTACAGAGTACTTCATGATAAGTAAGTATACAGAAAATATAAAATTTACATTGGTACTAGTTCATTAGCGAAAACAGTACGACCCTGAAAAGTGAGAGTATTGGAGGGTGTGTTACTAATATTAAGCATGTACTCTGGTAAGGGCATATTGACTGCGCCAATTGATACTAAATACTTAAACATTTCCTCTACTGAAGTATTGCCTGAGGTGGCAAATTCCATCGAAGACCAAAACTCTATCTCTTCACTTTCACCACTACGACTTAAATTTGATCCATAGTCCACTAGTGTTCCATCACACTAAAAACCAGATAATAAAGGATTATTGATTTTGTTAACATTTAACATACTAGACATGTTTAAATGGCTCTAACATTGAAACAAAAAATAAAAAAAATACAGTAGAGTCTCGCTAATCCATACCTGGCTAGTCCGGACATACAGACTAGACCTCAGACGGACCAAAAAACTTTGCAATAATATCAATAAAATAATTAGTTTTATTTTATCCTAAATCAATTTTTAGATTTAAAAAGTGTACTCTCATTGAAACTACACAGTCATTTTTATAATAAAAAAAAAAACACTGATTTTAATAGTTTTACCCAGCTAAAACTAGTTCCACAGACATTTTAATACTGATCCCGTTTAATCCAGACTTTCGGTGGTCAGTGCTCAGACCCATCAAATCTGGATGAGTGAGACTCTACTGTACAAGACAATGGGCAAAATGACAACAAAAATAATTAATTAATTTTCAAGATCATTTGCCAGGCATTTCTTAAAATTATTATTATAATTAAAAAAAAGAAAAAAAAAAAAAAAAAAAAAAAAAAAAGAGGCAACAGAATTAGGAAATATAATTACCACAGCTTTAAAATATTGGTGAGAGTTTGAGGTGAATATCTGTTGAGCGTAGGCCTTTCTGTCTTCAGTGTGTGAGAAATCAATTATGCCATCTTTCTCTCTAACCATTAATTCACCACCTACATCAATTTAAACTGATTAGAAGTTAATACATAGTTTCAAACAACAATTTTATTATGGTAATTTAGATATTTCAGTAATGAATTGGATTTTCCTCTAACATTTAATGTCATTAGTTATGTTTATTTCTATGTTCAAACTTTTTCCTCCTAGAGAACCCTAATTATTAAGACAACTTAAATTATTGTCATTAGTGTGCATAACTATTAATTTCAGTTCTAGTTTTCCAAGCAAGGTCTCTATTTAAACTGGACACTTTATCATTTGGCATTTTGTCTGTGTGACTATAAATTTGTTTGTTACGCAGTCATGACCAAAATCGTACGATTTTCAAAAAATATAGCATGGATGTCCCTTTTTATTCATTAATATTGATTGTATGTATATGGTTCTTTTATGCAAGGTCTACTCTTCACAGGACTACTTAAAAGTTATAATAGATACAAAAATTATTCAGGTTTGAATAAATTCATGTAAGATTTTGAAGCATAACCAATGATACAAAGCATCTAATAAACTTCTAAACATGCTAAGGGTTCATCCAAAGTGAAATAAAGCATGGCAACTTTAACAAATTAAGAGGCCTACACACTTTATGAGTGGACTGCTTAGTGGCTTCATGGCAGGTACACACTCACAGGCGCTGTGTGAGGAATAAGCATTAAAAACCACCTAAGTTATTACAGGTAACAATAGAAGTGAAATAAATATAAAAAAAAAGGGAAAGAAGAAAACAACATACAAATGAACTATGCAATGAATTATTTACCTGGGACTGCTGGAAGGTAAATGGGTAGAGGCTCTGCAATAGCTTGATTTCCCCTATCGATGCAATTGAACATACTAATAGCATCAGATCCTTCATAATCTATCAAACTATATCCATCATAACCCAAACAATCCACATAAATCTGAAACAAACACAGAAATAGACGAACAAGTGAAGAACTATTAACCTGATAGTGGCAACATTAATACTTACACAAAAGTTATTCCACCGTAACTCCGCCAACATTTCCAAAGCTCGTAAGTACATTTGTCAAAAGTACTCTTCTCAAAACTCGTATCCTAAAATTGTTTTGTACATAATTTAACAAGGGGAAACTGTTAAAAAATTATAAAATTACTGAGTAAAAAAATAATAAAATATTGAACTGTAACATGAACAATTCAGATTAGTTGTTATAATAACAACTACTAATAATTCAAAAAGTTGTTTTTTAAACTTGGTGAAATTTTCGTGACACTTACAAATTTAGAACTGCTGGCGGAGATCTTTTTAATATAAATTAATTTCTACAATAATAATTAATAAGGCAAATTTTTTCTTGACCACTGGTATTATACTTTTCAACTTCTGACAAAAGACAACTGACTGAAAACTCAACACACAAAATCAAAAAACAATAAAACTAACTTTCAGTAACCTTACAGGCAGTAAAGCCACACAATACTAACAACGGATTTTGCTGATGATTTGACTTTTGATTTATATTTTCATTTTATTTTATTTCTGTTAGCATTATTTTCATAAAATCCTTTACCATGTCAAAAACTAAAATAGACAGAAAGATATTTTACTATTTTTTTACCACTTGAAAGAGCATGGAATTTCCATTAAAATTCATATCCAGGTCTCTATTATTACATTAATTAATATGCATGACAAGCCTAAACAAAATTTTTAAAAAAATATTATGTAAGTCCGAATTTTCGTTTAAAAAATTTTTAAGTCAAGGATTCTTTGTATTTAAAAATTCCTATAAATATTCCTATAAATATATTCCTATAATTGTATAAATATTATTCTTTAAATTTAATACTTTTTATCACATTCAAATAATTTTAACTTAGAGTTTAATCTGTCATGTAAATACTGTATATATGCTATTTTTGAACACATTAATATCAAATTTAAGTGTAAAAATTATATTTTTCAATAATGCTGGTTTAACATACTTTTTCATTGGCCTGGATGAAGCACATCTAAAATTATTAATAATGTTGTAGTGAAAATAATGTTGAGATAATACTTTAAAATCAAACCACAATCTTTACTTAATTTAAGTCTGGGAATAATAATTTAAAGTTTTAACTACAAGGCTGAATGTGTCAAGATGGTTGCCATTCACATGGTCAAGCATTTTGCAAACTATGTTAGATAAACAAATTTTATTTGAATCATTAGAGTACCTGAAGGTGTAGATTTGTTTCTAACTTTGGAGGACTAAAGAGGAAATGCGGAAATTCCAAAGAAGGCTTGTAAGCAAGGAAAAGAGGAGCCCTTGCCCTAGAGAGACCACCTTTCTTCAGCTTTACTTTGGGAACTAAAATAGTCCAAACCACTTTATTGTGATAAATAGAGTAGGCATTCTGCAACAAAATATTAACAACAATGAAATAGAAACATAATAAACTCACTTTGGTATGTATTTATGGATTGAGACAAGGTTGTGAAAAATAATTGCTCGGCTACTTCCTAGACGTAAACTTAGTAGGATGCTTGTTTCCATATTTTTTCAGATAAGCATTCATTAATATGGGAATAACATAAATTGACTCAAATATAACATAAATTCAAACTGGTTTATTAAACAAAGCAGCTTTCAGCCTTCTTAATGATTGAGGAAGAAATGAGTTACATTAAAAAAATAAAAAAATCAGCACTGATGATGGCCTTATGANGTGCCGATTGAGGAAGAAATGAGTTACATTAAAACATTAAAAAATCAGCACTGATGATGGCCTTATGAAGGCTGCTCCGCCCTCGAACCATAGATACAAATCACATCTTATGACACGGATCGAACCCACATCAAAGCATAGAAGGAGAGAACCACTCAGGGGGTGTCCCTGACCCTACTCCGTGCGCGATTCATAGATGAAATTTAGTACCATGGCATGGGATAGAAACCACCAGGGGTGCAGAATATGTCCGAACGCCCGAACGAGGTTCGGGGAAATCGGGGCAGGGCTGGGGAAATTTTGGTAGGGAAAAAGGGGGGGGGGGAATGTAAATGAAAAATTAGAACAATAAAATGTCTTATACTTATATGTCTAACTTTTCTCTTTTCAAACGAATTACCTAAATACTTACTCATTTTTTAAACCTGCAAGAAAGTAGAAGGGTCTGAAATAGTTTTCGAATTCGGTGATCGATGTTGTGTCTGTCGGCAATTGTGTTTGAAATCAGTATATTATATCTTGCATCTAAATCGGTTATTTTCAGTGGTTTTTGTATTTAATTTGTTTGCTTTTTTACGTGTACAATGGCAGAAAAATCTGGACAAATATAAACTGCTAAANTGCATTTTCTATTTTAATCGTAAATTATTTATTGTTCTCGACATTTTTATTTCTTTATCTGTTGTTTCGTCATCGTGGAATTTCAATATTGCTTCGCATTTAAGTTGTTATACATATTATTGCGATGGTCCTCGGGTGATTTTAAGATATCCCCATAGGATTTTTGACTGTAAGGATTGCATTCCTCTGTTCCACTTTCTAAATTCATGGAGGAATCTTTTGGTTTATTTATTCTCTGTGTATATTGGTACGTATCATTAATTTCTTAACTTCTTTAATATGTTTTTTCCTAAAAACATTTCCGTTTTACTGAAGTTAAAAAAAAACAACTGAAAATAGTTTGATAGTTTTCAAGAGGTCTTCAACTTGTAGAAAGTTTCTACCAAATTAGAGTGAATGGCCAAATAGTGTATGGAACATGCTTTTCGAGAATTCTCTTTTATTTACTTGTATGTTATAGAATTTCTCAATTGTTGTCAGTCAGTATTTTAATAACTCTTTTCGATTTCATTTCCTGACTTTGGTAATTATATGTAACTGATGTTCAGGTTAACATCTAGTGTACCTACTTCCCTGAAGCACTTGAATAGAAAGTTAGAGTCTGGTTGTCTCACAGTATGTTTCAATTGATGTTTAGTTTTATCAAGTTTAATGTAATAAAGTCTTAATTTAAGTTCATGTAAAGTATAGGTTGAATAACAATTACCTGACTTAAATTTTACAGTTAGTTGAATACATCCTGGTTCTTAAAGATATACTTTCCAATTTATGATACTATCTCTCACATTAGTAGTTTTTTTAAACTTGATTTTTCGATTGTAAAAAAGTCACAGAATTAGGTCTAATCCTAACATTTTTAATGAACTTACTTATTTATAAATAATTTTTCACATTCTGTTATAATGCCCTCAATTAAATGATTTGCTGTTGAAACCCAGATCTGCACTATTAATATCGTTAAAATTTCAACTTTTAAGTGTGAAGTTAGTGTATTTTGTTTATTTATTAATAATACCAACATTTCTATGTAATATAGTATAGGAAATGTCACACGAACTCCCTTTTTTGGCTATTTAGTCTTGTGTGTTCTCAGTTTTTATGTGGTATAAACCCTATTACATTAGTCAGGTATTATTTATAACCGTTATCGACTGCTCTTCTTAAAAAAAAAATCTGAAGATAATTGCTCTTTTAGTGGATAATGCTTACAAATTAAAAATGCACCCTTTTGAAAATAAGCTTCTAGTTGTTAAATAACTGCCTTTTACAAAAGCTGAAAAAGGTTATTTTCACCCTATTTTTTTTTTATTAATATAATTACTGTTGTTGACAAAGAAGTGTTATATTCACTAAGGATTTGTTTGCACTTTAATTATACTTAATTTCTTTATAGCAAAATTTGATTTTCATAATATACTATTTGTCCAAGCTAATTTGTATAAGGTTTGTTCCGACCACACTTCAAACTAGTTTGAAACTGTCATCGCATGCGCATCGGACCAAAATTGAACTTCTGTTGCTAATGCGCATGCGTCGGACAGTTTCAAACTAGTTTGAAGTGTGATTGGAACAAACCTATAATGTTACTGATTTTTTGTTTAACGTAAACATATTTGAAACAATCTTGTGCAGATATGATAGGTTTTAAGTAATCTTGATGGTGCCATAATCTTATCCCTCAATGAAGTATTCAACCATTGTTTAGAATAATATATGCATATTAAAATTCTCTACGCCAGAAGTATAGTATTCCTTTACCTTAACAGTTAATTGATTAACCCTAGCACATCCATACTAGGTGCAGCACGGCCAAAGTTACTTCAGCTGAAATATTGATATCAATTGATTAATTATGAAGCATTAGGGTAAAGTGGAGCTATGGTGTCACCTGGGGTTATTGTGACCAACTCATTTTTTGTAGGGAATTGTTGTTTTTTTTCTCTACCTGTTTGTTAGGAATGAAGCAGCACTGTTTCTAGTTCCAGAATCTGACAATAGGAGAATTATTACTATTAAAATACCCTACAAAAAATGAGTTGGTCAAAATAACCCCAGGTGACACCATAGCCCCACTTTACCCTATAGGTAGTTACCTACCTATATATTTTAAATTATCGCTTTATAGACAGTGTGTGAAATAATTTATTTTTATCAGATATATATAAAGTAATTACCTGAGTACCGCATACCATACTACTATAATAATACATGTAATTATTATAGTATTATATAATTATAGCAGGTATATATATGTGCTCACTGTCAACTTTCAAAAGTAAACAACAGGTGAATTGTGCGTTTTGTGAATGGCAGGGAAGAAGAGACAAACTACGTACCTATACCATCAGTAGAATTACTAAGTAAACGTTACAATAAGGATAGGCTGTTTTCCGGTTAACAACGCAAAGGTCGATTGGGNGTCATATTGAAAAATAGTGGCCTATTTTCGGTTTTTTGCTTGTAATTCCTTACATGTTGTAGATAGAAAAAAAGTTGTAGAGGACAAAGGTAAAGGACTGTAAAATGAACAAATTTTGTTTTTATAACATTTTCTCTAAACCTAACAGGTTTTGAGTTAATTAACGATTAAGTCTTATAAGTCCATGCAAGAGAGACTATATGGGTCCTTGACTGGGAGAATTCATGGTAGTTCTGGAAATGGGGGGGAGGGGGAAGGGTATTTATGGTTTGTTGGGTCGCTAAATACGAATTTTTAACTTCCATCTCAAAATTCCCTCCACAACCCAAAATTTTGTAATGGAATCCCCCGAAAATCGTCTTTTTCAAAAAAATAAATATATCTTTTTGTTTTTTTGGAAAAAAATAAATATATACATATTCGAAAAGAAGAAATAAGGAGATAAAGTTCGTTCTTTATCCTTATTTCTAGGAATTTCGTTCCTTGAAGAGAAATTATTTTCGATCAATAGAAACACTTTTATAAGGAGAATTGATGGGGGATATAAAAAAAAAAAAATAAATAAACACAATTTATAAGGAGAATTGATGGTGGATATAAAAAAAGTCCAGTCATGCACCATGACTTAATGAGCGAATTTTCAAANGCGTTTTGTGAATGGCAGGGAAGAAGAGACAAACTACGTACCTATACCATCAGTAGAATTACTAAGTAAACGTTACAATAAGGATAGGCTGTTTTCCGGTTAACAACGCAAAGGTCGATTGGGGAAATTTTAATGAAAAAAAGTATGTTCTGGGGAAATTTGGGGTAGTCAAACATATTCTGCACCCCTGGAAACCACTACCTTGATTTGCCTCGAATCATTGATAGCTGGGCGGGCCACCTAGAGCACCTCGGTCCCGCTGGCTCCCATTATGATAAGGTTGTCAGTAATGAAAATGTACAACTCACCACAGTAACATCATGCTTAGCAGCTTCATAAGCTTTTTGAATGTCTACATTTAAATCTTCCAGAGTGTTGGGCAGATCTTTCACATCACGTTCCATTGTAGCAGCTGCCCATTTTATCTTTCGATAGTTATGCAAAGCCAAATCTGTAAGTATAATAAAAAGTAATGGAGTAAGAAAGTCATTATGAAAATATATTTAACAAACCGACTAACGGCCAGTAGAAAATTTAAAAAAAGTGTATAACAATAAATTATATACATGCAGTTGCAAATAGGATAATGCTATAGCGAAAAATATTAAAAACAATAGTCAGAAAAACCTTGAACTTGATTTTAAAATTATTCTGTAAGGTATTTTTTAAAAAAAATAGGTACCCAATTTTTTTCAAGGATTTGAAGGACCTTGCAGAAAATAAATACATATTACTTTTGTCATTATTTCTCTTAAACTCATTGAATTTAGCGTTGAATGAGACCAATCCCACCACTGGACAGAGCGGTATCATTCGGAACTAAAATTAGATACTCTACACTCTACAAGGTTTGCGTCAATGTGTTTTATGGTAACAAGCCTAGTTTAAAATTTAAATGATATGTTTAAAGGAAATCAATTAATTAAGGATAAATTGCCTAGCACTCATATATTTAAATATAAAATAAAAAATAAAGTTTATAGGTTGTTATGTTAATATAATTCAATCTAAAATCAATATTAGATGATTCAATTACTTAATTACATTTATTTAAATTTGATTATAATAACTAGGCCATTAAAATGGGGAAGCAGGGGAAAACGATAAAAATACACTCGGTCAAAGTATTAAAGACCAAGCAAACAATTAATATCAGTCCTTCAAATGACTAACCATGCATTAACAGAGAAGGAGATAACCAATTCTTGTTGCTGAACAACCTACCTCTATGATGAATACTTCTGAAAAAGTTGTGCATTTTCAGAGAAGATTGTAGATAACATTACATTATTAATATGCAAATATGAATAATAACATATATACAGGCTTCATAGAGCTAAAAAATCTAAACATATTTTTAAATAAAATATGAATAATAAATGCATGTGTGACTGACCGCAAGCAAGTATCTGGTATAAAGTTGATTCAAGCTCTTCTACTTTGGGTTCTTTCTTCTCATATAGGTAAATGAAGGTATCTGCTATAGATGCACAAGTTTGAGGCAACTTGAACTCATGTATGCATTGATTAATATCTTTTACTGAGATAAAGGTAATGTCTCTATTGAATAAAAAATCAAATTCATCTAATTTGAATTTTTTTAGCAGTGATGTCAATTTCTTTTTCAACGCATTGTCTGGAAAAAAAAGAAAAATGTATTGCAATTTTTTTTTACAAAAAAAAAAAAAAAAAAAAATTGTAATATTAGTAAAACCTATATATGTAATATATACCTACCTATTTTGTATATTAGTAACCTACCTTTGAATAAAAATAGTGTGGGCACTTCTTTAGATTGTTACTCCCCTTATATAAAAACAGGGGAGTAACAATCTAAAGAAGGTGTACATAATGTTCTTCTTTACCTGTTACTCCCCTTATAAAAACAGAAGTGGGATATTCCTTTGTCTCAAAGTACATAGGACTAAACATCTTTCTTTTTAGTCTTTTTTTTTTTTTTTTCCTTTATTTGGTATTGGCTTGACACCATACAACCATAGTTATCTAAATTTTTAACAATATTAAATTTTAATTTTTCTTTTTAGTTATGTAGTCAAAGTCATTTATATTTTATAACAATCTAAAGAAGGTATATTTAAACTAATAATGAATTTGGACATCCTCCAATAAATAAAAAAGTTTTAATAACCTTTTTATAATTTATCTTATCGGTTGTTTATTAGAAGAAAGGATAATAACACTATCATAGGAAGGAACTCAATCTGACTCAAGGAAAATACCACGACTACACAATTAAAGTTAAAGATAAGGGGTAAAGTCGTATTGTACGTGCCAGTCCAAGATTTAGAGCCACCTCTAACCACCCTTAAACCATGTACAATACGAATTAGCCAACATAGGGGCCTTATAAAATGTTCATGAGGCTAGGATGCATCTTGTCTTCTTTAATGTTTTTAATGGTGATTCATCCAGTAATGTACAAGGTTATTACAGGAATGCGACAAGATCAAAAAGGGATGAGTCAATAAAGTTATTGATTTGCTTGACAATATGCCCCTTGCGAGGAACAAATGTCTAAATAAAGATTGTAAAACTAACAGAGGGATTCTGTAGTTTCAGATAAACAGTGTGACACTGTTGTTTGTAAATATACTTTTTGATATTGCGGTTGTGTAATAGAAAAATAAAATTAGTTTTTGAAGTAGAAAGAAACTATTACTACATTCACACACCGTTTTGAAAACGATGTGCTTATTTGTACATAGATCTCATTCTAAGGTTAAGCAGTGTTCTTTATTTAACTCAATTACACCCTCTTCATCTGCTTTTAGCAACCCCGAGACTTAATATGTTGGGAGCAAACTATATACAGCAGTTCAGGAGTAGGTACTTCTAATATGTCGATATTTTATAGAATAGTTAGTAAAATACCAATGGTCACCAATGGTCTTGTAATATTGAGTTTGTCAATCCATGACAAACTCAATAAGTGTGAGTTCTAGTCCAAAATGACAGTTCCAAAATAATAGCTAATATTAGCATTTTAAGATTACATAAACATGAATATATGGTCTACTTACTGTCGGAACAATCAAAAACATATTTTACAAAATTATTGCAAGATATTTTTCCGACAGATTTGCGAGTATATTATAACAAGAAAATAGGCATACTTACATAAAGCCATGGTAACAGATAAGCTTTGTCTCTCTAACACATTGCACTTTACTTTAAACAAATAAAGAAAACAAAACTCTATGTAATTTTTATGTGTTATTACAAGATCAGGATCATAAATATTTACACTGAAAAGAAGAAAGATAACAACAACTAACTGACAACTAAACTACTTTTGACTCCAAGGCGGGAAAAGACTTTGAACCTTTTTCAAACAATGATGGAGAGCGTACTCATTTTCACCAAACTTTTCATTGAGTGCTAACCTCGTGAGTTAACTTAAAAGACGAATAAACCCAAATCAAGCCATCAAGAAATTCATCAATGCCTACTGTAGTGATTTTCGAACAATGTATCTTTGCATGTTATAACCTCAGATATTCGTAACCTCAATAGATTAGAATTCTGAGATTTTATTTTACGCTCGGATAAAGTTAAAAATTGTTTTATATCAGTGAACTTATGTAATTCTGTGTAATATTTTCATCTTTAATCTGTGTATAGAGGTAAATCATTGGTTTTTACCTTAAAAACAGTGATAATCATGTATCGGAGATTTGTCCCTTTTGTGGAATATATCCTTCCCTACGGACCCAAATATAATACAACATTATCAGAATGTTCTCGCTCGATTTTTCACAAAAAAATAGATTTTCATCGACGATGTTTTAGTGGCTTACATACAGACGGATCAGGTAAGGGCATAGATTTACTAACTAGGCGTTTCAAAGTTGTTCACAGTGCTGGGAGGACGTCTAGTTCGTCAAGTGACATTGTCGAAGATATTTTAGATTTGCAGACTGACCCTGAATTTAAATCTACTTTGGATGTATTACCTCGCAGTTTCAGAGTGTCGGGAATGCCGCACAACATCCTAGTGATTCAACCTTTCATTAAGTGGGGACCTGATAAGAATAAGACCACAACACCCCAGCTGCAGCTCGACGAAGCCACCTCTCTTGTACGCACTCTCTCTGATTGGAAAGTATTGGACACCAAGACTATTTCTCTCACTTCCTTTGACAAGAAGTCGTTTTTCAACAAGGGACAACTTGAAACTCTTGTGGAATACGTGAAGAAACATGAATCTGTCTCGGCCGTATTTGTAAATATAAAAAACCTGAGGTCACATCAACACATACATCTTGAACAGATGTTTAAAGTTCCTGTGTTTGACAGGTACAACATAATAATTAATATATTTAAACAGCATGCTAAAACTAAGGAAGCCAAACTACAAGTTGCACTAGCCGAGATTCCTTTTATATTTTCGAAAATCAAGGGTGTTGAGTCAGATTCACCTAACATGCCAAGTGTAGAGTCTCTAGGTGGATACCTTGGAAAACGATTGGAACTGCTCACAAGTAGAGAACAGAAAATCAAGCATGCTCTGCAGAAACTGAGAAAAAATAGGGCACTGCTTAGGCACAAGAGACAAACCCTTAAGATCCCCACTATAGCGGTGGTCGGTTACACCAATGCTGGTAAAACATCCATAATCAAAGCCCTTACAGGAGCTGAAAAACTTGTACCTGAGAATAAGCTCTTTGCAACTCTTGACATTACTGTTCATGAGGCTTGTCTTCCGAGAAACCTTAAGGTTTTATTTGTCGATACTATTGGCTTTATATCTGACATTCCCACCCGTTTACTTGAACCGTTTGTCGCTACTCTTGAAGATGCCATTCAGGCAGATGTGGTCCTTGTTGTTCAAGACATAAGCCACCCAGAACATAAAGCCCAACTTGACCATGTAATGAAAACACTTAAATCTCTAAATGTAGATGAATCTCTCATGAAGAATTTAATTGTAGTAGGAAACAAATGTGATAAGATCAGTACTGAAGAGCTAAACAATTTGAAAGATAAACAGCTTCTTGTCTCTTGTGAAAATAGTACTAACTTAGATACCCTTGTGGACACATTAGAGGAAGCAGTTATTAAAGCTACAGGATTACTTAAACTTACTTTTAGGATTATTTCAGGAAGTTTAGAATTCGTTTGGCTGTTTAAAGAATCAGCAGTGTATTCTATAGAAGTTGATCCTAAAGATAATCAGTACTGTTTCCTATCTGTATTGATATCTAAAGCTAATCTTGAAGCTTTTAAAAAACAATTTATCAAAAATAAGCAAAGCAACACAGGTTAATGTTAGTTAAAATACAAGTATCTTTAGCTGGCTGCATTTTTTAATTCTAATACGGCGTATAAGCTATTCTCTGATTGAATTAAGTGAAAAGATTTTGAGACTGAAATTTTAATTAATACTGCTTGCGATTTGAAATTAATCTGAAATGAGTCGCAGTTTGAATAAAAAATAAAAAAGTAGACAAAACATTTTTTATCTTTTACACAAAAAACTTTTCAGAGGGTTACTGATTCATGAATCTAAGGTTTCCCTGCATAAACAGACAGCATACTCAAGTGATAGAAAAGAGAAATTTTACAAATATGTGACTGCTATAAAACCTCTATGTCTAAGACTAATGAAGTAAAATTAGTTACCAGATAAACCTTAGGGATCCTCTTACCCAAGAAAATTTTAATTTAAAGCACTCGGTAAAGAATATCTGTGCATTTAATGTTGTATAACATTTTTATTAAACATACACTAAAAATGAGATTTTTTTTTTTTTTTTTTTAACAGCCTCACTCAGTGCTACTAGTGATCAGAGTATATGAGTATGTTACAGTTTTTGTAATTTGTTGATAGAGCCCTACATTTTTACCTTTAGTGATATACGAATAACTGTGTTCACTAGTAGCGCTGTGGCTGTTAAAAAGTCTAATTTTTGGTGATGTTTTGGGATTAAAAGAAGCAAGGGTCTATAAAATAAAAATTAATATATGTAATTATAAAATTTGTAGTTTTTATTTGTTTGTACCTCCCTGCCTTAATATTTCAACATATAATAAAATAAGTACTCCAGAAGTTACAATTTGCTTATAGCTACCATTTCTTTTTTAATTCCAGAGCTGCAATAGACACCATTTGATTTTTTACCTGTCGAGGACAGTCTGTAATTTGAAGAATTCCTTGACAGTGTTACCTAATTGTATATTTAGCTATTTATTCCCCTAGATTCAAATATAGGACATGGAAGGGTCTATGGAGGTCATATCGAAGGAATAGCATGAACTGTATACTAAATTTATTTATTTAACAAAGTAACTTTCAGCCTTTATAAGGCTGTCATCTGTGCCAAAGAAATAGTTGCATTACAAAATGAATTAGTGAAAGGTCAGCCAACTGCAAGTCAGAGAGCAACGTGAAACTTGGCGTGATCTAACTTAAAACTTGTTTAGCAACCACTTCTTGATTCTTCTGATCTTCCTGTCTTTTTCTTGAAGTACATTTTTCTAGACGCAACCTCCAGCAATAGCCACTGGCACAAAATTATAATTTGTTTTCCATCTACAGTGACTATTGTAACACATCAGTATGTAACTAGAGGAAGTTGTGAACTGTTTGGTAGTTTCGTGAATTAAGGATGAGTTTCAAGAAAAAGAATAGATTTTATAGGGAATTTCCCCCTCCCATTTGAAGAGCTAATAAAATAAGGAACTCTATAGTGAGTTATTATCTTTTTCCTACGTATTGTACATGCACTTCCCTTTTTTCCCAAAAGTTATAGGGATTTAAACCCATAACCTTGGGACCTTTAGGCATATGCTCAACCCCTGTGCTAGGAATGTAGCTCACATTTGGAGCCACAATTAGATCATTTTTGTAATAAATAATAAACAAAATCTGTTCAGGGTGAAAGTGGACTTTATGTATATGAATATAAAACAATTTGAATTTTCTGAATTGTGTAATTGCACTAAAATGAATACAAGTAAAGTTGTGAGGTAGAGAGTGTCAACCGTCACCATAAGGGCACTACGCGAGACTGGCTGACAGACTGAAAAAGCCATTAGGGAGCGCTTGCTCCACTAGTGACGGTGGGCTGAGCAAATAGGCCCACCTATCCCAAGATGCAGATGAAAAAAAAAATTATTTACTTTAATTCATATTATTTAAGACTATAAATTGCAATAAAATTATCCAGGAACCATCTCTGCATCTTACCATGTGACTGCTCTAATAACAATCCTGTCATCTTTTGTCAGGCATTCTTACTGGACAGTGAAGACTAATCAACGTCTACATCTGCTTGGCCTAGCGAATGCCCAGTGTGCAGGCTGTGTGAGAAAGAGCATGAAACCTCTTCTTACCTTATTAGCAGCTATCCAGCATTAACACACACACCAGAAGTGGAAAATCTTGGGCTTTGGCATCCTGCCGATTGAAGAACTAAGGTTTCTTTTTCTAAGCGAGGAGCTCACTTTCTGTGGGTCTGTCACTTGCTTAGAGGATAGAGTACTATAAGATGGATTATTAAACCGGGTTTGTACCTTGGATATGAGGCCTTACTGCTTCAGACTTTATTTTAAAAGTCCCCCGGAGTGGGGGGGGGGGGGATTCAATAATTCATTCAGGGCATCTTCAGCCCTGAAATAACAAATAATATTATAACAATGTGTTATTCGACTGTAATTTTTTTTTCTTTTTATATAAATTTGTCAACAAAATAAAATTCAATCTTTTATTTTTTTACAAATTTATATAAAAAGAAAAATATTTTAAGATTGAATAACAAATTGTTTTAGTATTATGTTAGATATGGGAGCGTCTATGGAGGTCATCTTAAGGGAAAATAAAATAGTCTCTCCACTTAAATTAACTTTTTAATCGCCAAAGCAGCTTTCAGCCTTCATAAGGCCATAATCAGTGCCAGAATAAAGAAGAAATGAGTTAGATAATAAGAAAAAGACGTGAAAGGTCTACTTCATGTCGGAGTTCGACATGAGACCGGGCTGAAATCAAAAGTTAATTTAAGTGGAGAGACTATTTTATTTTCCCCCTGTTATAGTATTGTTATTACTATTTTTTATTTTTTTTTTAAATCCTTAAAGACTAAAACAAGAAAATCATATAAAAACATAAGGGATCAACTGAAGAAAATTGATAAAAAATAAATAAAAAAAACATATTTTAATTTTAAGAACAACTTTTAATGAATTATTTAAATCTATAAATTAACTAATTTTTATTCGATATACATGCTATTTTTTCACTTTCAATCGTCTTTGATAGTAGTTCAAAGAGATAGAAAAAAACTAACTGTTCCTAATGAATTTTACTAATTGTTAGGTAGCCAAGAGAAAGAGAGTGTACTCTGAGATATCTCCTTTCCTTTCTAACAGGAGGATATCTCTAATTTCAACTAATAATTAGTTTAGCCTACCCTTCTCTTTATTATTCACTAGACTCCTTTATTTATAAAACTTTTTTAATAATATAGAAATAAAAATAATATTCTGAGAATGTATAATTACTGATAGGCTATAGTCCAGTCATTAGGTAGTTTCTTAAAACAAATTCTGGAGTATTTATGATTTTTTGCTCCTTCATGTTTTTTGGGGTGCTGATTACGAATCTGAGGTTTGCCACCAAAAATTTTTGTTGGTATTTGAGTTATAGCGAAAAAACATAAAAAAATAACGTTTTCTTTCGGTATTTGCCATATAACTCAAAAACTATCAACTTTTGGAAAAAAATCATTCTTCACTAAAACAATCATCATAAAATTTCCTATAGTAAAGATCCTAACTACTTTTTTCGTCACACGTACCGTTTAGGCGCAAACACGGGTTGAAGTAAGCGTAATATTTTGACATTCAAGCTCAACACAACACCACACAGCGGGGTTCCGTGCCAAGAAATCTTACCCTGCAACAAACACTCCCTTCCTAAAAATACATACATATACATAATAAATAAATATACTTACATATACATACAGGGTGGTCCAAAAGTCCCCCCCCCCCTCATAACTTTTGAACGGTTTGAGATAAATTAATGAAACTTGGGGGATCTCTACC
>KZ652203.1:37281-89258 GCA_001010745.2 Gerris buenoi
TTAAGCATTGTTTTGAACACCTTAAATATGAGGGAAACAACAGGGAAAATATAATTTTTTTTCTAAAATGGTCGAGCAACCAACTATTTTATTTTTGGACCACTTCGTATGGATTGACCCTTATATTACGTGTAATTATTAATCACCTAATAATTCTTTTTTTGACAGACTCTGTAATTTTTGTCCTGCTACACTCCCAACTGTTGATGATCTTAGCTGCCTGCATTTGTGCTTGTACAGATTTCTTTTAGAGAGCCATATCTTGCAATAAGGACAGGGTGTTGTTTGCTTAGCTGCAACTGTTCTTCTGCCAATTATTCGTTCATCAGGCGAGCAAGTAGAATTATATTCACTATCACCCTTAAGTCGAAGCTTTTCTAATAAAAGTTTTCTACCTTTACTATTCAGATCCATCTCCATTAAAGGTTTCACCTTTTCCTCCTCACTGTGATTTCGATATACATGTCGAGCAAAATTAGACACTAGTTGCTTACAGAACATACAGTAATGTAACTGACGGGACTTATGCAACTGGTCACCTAAAAAAAAAAAAAAAAAAAGTATTAATAACGAAAACAAACCAATTTATTCATATTTTACGTAAATAAGAAAATGTACGATTAACTAGTGTACTCACATCTAGAGTGCACTGAAGATTAATCATATTAAGAAATCGATGAACTACCAGTAATCCAATTACTAATTTAAAAAAAAAAAAAAAAAAAAAATCCATTATGATTTAAAAGTGATAGCATACAGACATTAAAGGTTTAAGGGCAGAAAATTCAAATTATTTATTTTTTGCTCAATTAATAGAGTGTTGGACTGGTAATCTGAGAGTCTGAATTTTATTCTTTCTTATTTCAATTTTTATTGATTACTGGGCCATAAAAATCAATAAACCACAATTTTGAGATGCAAGTCTGATGAGGGTAATCTTTTTTTTTTTTAATATTTAACCACCTCTTAATTCACACGAAAAAATAATAGTCTAAATTCACAATAAAATATCTGTACAACACAACATTTCTTATGTTCGGAGGTATCATAGCTTTCTTCAGTGCTCAAATTAACAAACATTAATTTTCAACATCTAAAAAAATCTACTTGGCTGTAAAAAACATATTTAAAAAAAAACAAAAAAACTTAATTTGCTATTTTATCGGAAGTAGATTATTTCAGGGTATGTAGAGGCCATATATCTGCGATATTTTACACTCCGATCTACACCACTCAATAAAAAGTTTTGTGTATTATCTCCAGCAGTCACATTTGTTTGATGAAATACTTTGGAAACTAGATTTTTCTCGGGTCAATAAGTAATATTGTTAGATTGGTATTATGTATTATAAAGTCTACATCTTGGAATTTTTTTTAATAAAAAGTGTCGGAAATGTTTTTCTGGACATATAAAAACTTTTCTTGCCTAAAATGTAAAAGAAATAGTTGACTTTGTATGATTGCATATTTAGTGTTAAAGCACTGAAAATAACATTCAATTCTAGGTTCTGTAGAATTGTTTCTCTAAACGTTAGTATTAAGATAATTTACTTACCCTTTTATAGTAGATTCGAGATTGAATTTGTTGGCTAATTCCAAAATTAGATGAGAACGATTAATGTTAATAAAAATAACTAAGTAAAAAGAGCAAATAATTTCTCCCGCAACTTTATTACAGCTGTTAGCTATAATATATAACGTTTAATAATACTATCAGTTTTAACCTTTTATATTAGTGTAGTTCTTAAACACTACAGAATGATTAACTAATAGGTAAAACTTAAAAAGCAAATTTCAGTCAAAAAACTACAAGAACTAGATTATATAATTGACTGAATCCGACCACTTAAGTTGATGTTTAGAAGTCGATAATATAGAGGTTCTGATAAGAGGTTTAACTAACCAGTTCCTAGGAAAATATAGGAATATTTCACCCTTAATATCCCAGAGTAAATGTACCATATGTGTTCAGGGTTTATTTAGTAAATGGGCCCTGGCCCAGGTGCTTAGAGGCTTTAGGGCGCATGAGGAAAGGCTCACCAAAATGTTTACGATGCCAATGTTAAATAGAGTGAAGGCGGTTGGTGGCATTAGCCACCACAACCTTAATATTAACTAGAACCTTCACTCCGCAATCAGAAATTAAATCGGTCAACAATTGAGGACGCCATGAAAAAAATATAAAATTTAGCTCTATTATTTAAGGTAGAACCGATGGACGTCGAAAGTCATTGGACCAAAGTTATTTTATAATCAGTTACCACTGGCGCTATCTGCTTTTCAATACAACTTACCGTTTAGCCGCAATTAACCCTCAAAATAATCTAAATTTGGGGTGCAGGTGTCTCTTGGGCCTAGAGTGCATCACATGCTTACCGTAGGCCTGTATGCGTAAAGAATAACAGGTTTACAATTTAACTTGGGGGCCTACATTTATCCTACAATATATTATTTATTAGTAAAATTGAACAAAATACTTTCTCAAATATGTTTAAGCCAACAGTTCTTACAAAAATTATATAAATATTTTCTTACTGCAACTACTGTCAATTAATCAAATGACTGTAAGAAGAAAGTATCTCAATTCATAATGAATGGATCATCATTCCTTTATAACATGTTGTAGAGTCAACCTCGACCTTTTTTGTATGATTTATATTTTATACTTTGCTACTTGCTCTGATGATGGAAATAAATGTAGCAAAAGGTTGGCATAAACTTTCTCACTGTGTTTTATTTGACAGCATCTCGCTAACCCTCTTTATTACTTGCAATGTTTCAACTGACGGATGCTTTTGAAATCAGTCCTGAATCAGAATACCTTGCATAGTTGTTAAAAAAGAAAGGGGAAATTAAAAACTAATATACAATAAATAAAAAAATAAAAAACAATAACATTTATATAATTGTATTTATTATATAATAATCATTTCTTTTAAGCCAATAATAATCTGTTAAATAAACAAAGACATAAAAGCAGCCCCAGAAGGCCCAGAAAATAAAAAATAATAATAAAGAAAAAGCTTGAGACAAATAAGAACCAAACTTGGAATTGTTTTACACTCCTTACAAACTAATTTCTTTCTTTTTTACTTTTAAAATAATTTAACAAATTTTTAGTCATTTCTAAATAATTTATACATATATATTTTCAACATATTCATAATTTATTTTCTCTTTTCTGTAACAGTTAAGCATTCTCAGTTTTAGAAAATAAAAAGCTCTTTATTTTATTTTTTTCTTCTTTTTTTAAAAAAACAAAAATCTTTAAAAGCTAATAATTTTAAATTTATTTTTTCTTTGTAGATTTCTTTAATTTGACTAGCTACTATATTTATTTAAAAAAGGATCTTAGAAATAGTCAATAAATAGTAAGATTTATTTTTTCTTTGTTACTTATATATTGCCGTCTTAAATTTTTATATATATAAAAAATAAAAAGAAATTACAATAAAATTCCAAAGATGATATATTTTTCAACAAATTTTATTTTGCATCTCGAATAAATATTGATCATTTTATCTTTTTACCATTTTTTTAAAAACTGATTGTGCCTAAGAATATATTATAATAGTTCCTCTTTTTTTTCTTGTTTATAAGTTATTAAATATAAAAGTAGATAGGACAGTCTATAATTTAACAACATTTTTTTTTTTTTNATAACGCTATTAAAATTATATATATTTATATATATTTTTGGGAGGAAAACATAAAATATTTGGAATTAAAATTACAATAAAAAATAAGTATAAATATGATAATACATAAAATAAGAGAAAGGGAGGGCGAAATAATAAAACAGGCAAATAGTGAAACAGAAGGAGTAGTAGTTGTAAGTACTACTTAATCTAGTAATAGAACGGTGGCAGACTGGAAAAGTATAACGATAAATAGTTGTAAATTTTTCTTTATGTACAGAAGGTGTTTGTAGTTGTTTATATTTATGTGCGTTTAAGAGTGAAGAAAGAGCGCCTCTTAGCGGGTTCAACTTGCTGGGGGGCTGGCAGAGTCTGGGAGCGGGACTGTGAACCTCCTCCGGCTGCTATCTCACTCAGTTTCTCCACCCAAGCCTTCATCTCGTCTTCGTCTCTGGCTTGGAGCAAGTACTCACTTCCGTTACCCAGCCTTGAACAGTGGAGCGCAAAGCATTTATTGGTAGAGTGAATTGAGTTCGGGACGGGTTAAGAAAGAACCGGCAGAACATTTGTTTGTCATGCGGGGACAACATTCCACTGACTAATTTCCATGCAGCAAGATACAGAGCCAAAAGAGAAAGAGTAAACTTAAATGTATAAACTAATGCAACATTCATAGGATTAAACTTTCTACTCTTATCTAAAAATTTAAATTTTCACCCATTGGTAAAACTGAAAAATGTTACTAGTAGGGAAATATAAAGCTTAAATTCTACTAACAGTTGTCTACCTTTCAGACAGATAAACAAGAGGCAAACTTTTTTCAAAAGGAGTACAATAGCAATGCTACAACTGTTTAAATCTAGAACCTGAATTACAAAATAACTACCTGACAGATAAGAGAATTTTTTTGACAATATTTTGTGATTGTCTCTAGTGCACATGCAACTATAACTTGTTAAATGTATATGCTTAAGGAAAAGTTGAAAATCAATTAATTAAAATTAAATTTTAATGCAGATTTTATCTTTCTTTTATAATAGAAAAATGGATTATATATAGAGAGATTTTAAGCAATTTGAATTTATTTTATTACTATTTTTCAAATGAATTTATGGTAGTTTAGCTGTTACTGTGACCCGAACTTACAGAAATACAGAGAAGTTAGAGTGAAAGCCCATTTTTAAACTTTAAGAGGATTTAAAGCATGCACAGAAACGCCTGAATGAAAAGACATTGTTTTACTGAGGTATAGTGTTTTTATATATAGGTATAAAATAAATAAATAATTAAAACTAGAAGAAACTTCTACAAGCTTAATAGCTTCTAATTATTTGCTAGGTAAAAAGATAATATTTAATACTTAATAACTTAAAATGGATAACTTAGGATCATCAACATTAAAAATATTTAATTGGGAAAATATACTCTAAAAATCTACAAGGCAAAATGACTTAGTTTTATATATCAAACCTGTAAAAGCTAAGATTCCTGAGTAGAAGTTCCTTACAAATAGATATATATATATATTTTTCCTGAGAAAGAAGTTCCTAACAAATTTTTTTTTCTGATTTAAAGGCCCTATATAGATAAATGATATAACCCATTTGATAATGTATGAGAATTTTTTGCCGCTAATTATTCCTTTGATTTTTCTTAATAATTCATCGGATATTAATTAGATATAGATATATGGTGCTCAGATCAATGAAAAAAAACTCTTAGTGGATTAAGGAAGATTTTTAAGCTAAAACCTATCTTATGTTTAAGAAAACAATCACATTTTGGACAAATTACTTGAGCCTTAGTCACAACCAAAATAATTAAGTCAGCTTCACTTAATTCACCTTTAGACCTGTTTTAGAATTAATCCTATTAAAGGAACAGTTATAATACTACTTAATTAACCTCTTAATTTAAAATCTTCATACTATGTAAATTTTCTTTCATAATGATTTAGAAAATTTAAACAAAATCCAAATATTTCAACCTAGATTTTGTGACAAATAAACGACCTAAAAGAAAAATTGGTTAAGTTTTTGCAAAACTACTTGAAAAATACCAGGTCGCTGATACTGACAAATACTCTTTAAGTATCGTTCTGATGATTTAAATGGATATAGACAAAAGCACGATGGTGCTGTACTTGAAGATGACAAAAATTTGACATTTCTTTTATGCAATTTCTTTGTAATTAGATTTCTTTAGATAATGTTAATCAATATAATTAATCTGAAACCACAACTTCAAATAACTAATATCCATGAATTAATAAGGTTGGTTGTCTGCGGCTGGAATATGTCCCCATTGAGTGTAAGATGAGTGGCTAAGTCAAATTCTCTACTCACTTGATCCTGAAGACATGCTTCTTCTTGGTGTAGTCTGTTGCCACCTCAACTGTAGCACCCCTGATATCAATGGGAGTTTCACCCTTGTAGAAGGAATCTGGAGAGGACTTGGCCGTCTTGGAATCCTTGTAAGCATATAACATGCTTCCACGACACATCACAAAGATCTCATGCCAAGATCTAAACATAAATACAGTAAATATTAAAAATAGATTCGCTGGTGTTTTGAGAAACTATTTCTAATCTAATCAATTATTAATATGGACAGGTCCAACAATAAAATCTATATTAAACTATAGTTTACCAAACTATTTGTAAATATGTCTGGTTCTGGTGCCAATTTTACAAGTATTAACCCATTGAACACGTTTGGATCCATTGTGGATCCATGCCGGGCTAAGGCTGCTGGCGATTGGATTCCCAGTGGATCCAAGCCTATCCTGTTGGCTCTCCGCAGCTCTTTTCCTCATGCCTCCGGTAGGACCCTCTCACAAGGCTCCACCAGGCCCACTGGCATTTGTATCCATAGAGGATCTCAACAACTTTCTTTTTTTTAAATTAACTTTTATATCGTGTAATCTCATTTGATATATTTTATTCTGTCAGGGAGGTATGTTCCTGAATTGGATTACACATTGAAAGGGTTAATGAAGGAAACTGATGAAATTATATAAACAATATTCATTTATCAAAAATAAAGCACATACACATATATTTTTCCTGTCTGGGAGCAGGCAACATAACCAGGTAAGTTGGTAAATTGTGAGAACCTTCTCTAAATTGTAATACATATATACAGTGGAAGTCTACTTAGTCAGCCACCTTGAAATCGAACTGACTGAACATTATGTCAACTGTTAAACTAAGTACAGCAGACAGATATCTTTACAAAATAGTGGTAAACAGATCTATTATATCTTTTAAATTCTAGGTCAGAAAGGTCAGTGAAATGAGCGTGGTATGAGGATTTACCCCCAGCTTAGAGGATGCTAAGCCCATAGAACAAAGATTGGATAAGATGGCTTCTACTGTATAAATATATATTTAGGAATTAAAGTATTATAGCTTTCTAAATAATTTTCCAAAATAATGGTGAGGTCCTAATAGATTCGTCTCAGGAAACTTGGCTACTCAAAGCAACACTTTAACAAAGTCCTCTTCCATAAAATTAGCTTTTTAGCACTCACCTGGTTATTCCATGAAACCAGCCATTTGTAGCTTAACTAAATGACAATTTGCTTTACCTGTTGGATGCTTTTTTGAGTGATTCCCAGACATGTTTTCTCACAAGGAGTCCTTCTATATGGCATTCCTCACCAGTCGGGCTCTGCCTCTCTGTTGAAAATCAACAAAAACAGACTTTTAACACATGACCCATCATCAAAAAAATAAATCATTAAAAAAACTTCTGATAAATCTCAAAGCAATGGTAGAGAGGAGAGAGTCAAAATAGTTTTGTAGAAATTCTTTATCAAGTAGGGATAAATGTAGAAAACCTGTTCACATTATGAAATGCAATAAAGATCTGAGGATTTTATGATTTTGGAGGGTTATAAGCAAATTCATGATAACGAGTCATGGTTCATTCACAATGTTCTGGGTTATGAACACAGAACAGGGATCTTGTGATTTTACTTTAATTTTACTCCACCATATTAAACTAACTAAACTTTATCAGTTCAATATTATAATTACCAATTAAAGTGGCCAAAACTAATCATTTAAACATTTGCAATTATTATTTTTCAATAAATAGATAATTTTCACAAATTAATAAACTGTATTTCTATGACGAATCTGTCGTATAGAATCACTGTCTTTCCTCATATTTTGTTTTAAGAAAATAATAAAAACTAAACTTAACACCTCACATTAATGCTACTGAGAAAAGGGATTGATCAATTACAATTGATCAATCAACAATGATTATCTATTTGGCAAAAAATTGCAATCGTGATTTTACAACATTATATTTAATACTCATTAGTAGTATCATACTACATAGAAGTTTTGGAGAAAATTTGACAGTAGAATATTAACTATTTTTTTAAATTTATTATGAGAATAGATATTTTTTAATTATTTTAAAAAACCTGCCAAAGAGTGTGTTTGCACTTCTGCAAGTGCAAATATTTCTTGATTCAACTGACCACTTTCGCTCATCTTTACAGTACAGTTTTGAAGGATTTCTCATTTATTTAAAAATATTAAATTATATTGAGTAGGTATAGTCCTTAACAACCTTTTTTTAATTGGGGAGTTCTCAATCCAAGGAAATCTAGCACATGATTTAACTACTCTGTTTCAAAGTTTCCTTTTAACCAAAATATTAGCTGTATTTTTGGGATATTTTGTTGTTGCTGAGTAGATCGATTCTTTGTTTATTTTGTTTGTTTTGCATTAAATTCACAAGTATTCCCAAAACAAAAGTAAAACAAATGCAACTTCAAGAGCATATTGGACAGTTATTGAAGTATATCGTATTTATACCTCTATCCACTCTACCTTGCACTAAGTGTAATATATATTATACTACTCTGCATTAAATTTATTTAAAAAAATAAATTCTGAAAAAATAAGAATAAACTATAATTAATAAATCAATTATAAGGAGAAAAAAAGAAGGGAAAAACAAAAACAAATGTAATGAATATCATGCTGTAATGTTTTGATGAATTTAGAAAATAAATAAATGCAAAAAAGGCACATTCATAAAATATTTTAATAAAAAAAATAAAATAAAATAAAAAAATCACACAAAAGAGCCATGCACTAATCAGACACGCTATCACAAACAGAATATCATATTGAAATTAAATTAGGAGAAATATTATAATAAAATAATTTTAATAAATTAAAACAAATTATTAAAATTAACAAATAAATGTAAAAATAAAATTTTAAAATAAAAACAAGCTAAAAAATTTGTAAAAACAGAAATCAATGCATTTCACATAAAACTAAATATCAATTCATGGACTTAATCCTTACCTGGGAGAAGTATTGAATATCCAACTAATTTTTTCCTACTAGTCCCGATTAAATAAAAAATATTATATAAAACAACAATGGCAAAAATTTATGGTTAACATTATTTGATTTATCCAATTTAGTTAAGTAAACATTAAAGGAAGAAACCAAACAAACAAAATAGAGATATTTTTGAATATTTAAGCTTTCATATAAAGTCTTATTTTTAGAACAAGTATTTTTTTTTATTATATTTTTTTATATTCTCTTAAGTAGAAGTACAATATTATAATTATAATTTAATTTTTGATAAAAAGAATTATGTTTTTCAATTTGAATTGCAGTTTGTACTATTTTTTAAATAATTAATTATTCAAATAACGATACAAAATTAATCTATAAATAATATCAAGTAAAATAAAAGGTAATGCTTATTTAGGTAATCAACTTTTAAGCTTAAATTAATTATGATATGTTTTCTAAGAACAAATAAACCCTATCATTAATTTCTATTTTACATAAAAGCATTATACTTTTGCATCTAAGAATGGTATCCTTAAAGGGTTCTAACTAATAAATATGAAATTATTACTATTAAGATTATGTATAATCGCTAGGAACAAGTTATCATACATTTTATGAGTTTTACATTCTAACGACTTACCAAGTATTTTGTTTACTTAAGGTTTGATAATAAGGAAATAATTACTTTTTAAATAAGTGATAAGTCTTAACAGATGTCTTAGTGACAGTCAGTAGAAGTGTTCATATTTAGAATGTTACCTCTAGCAGCAGCCATGTTGAGATTATCCTCATCATCTGAAGCAGTGCCTTGCCTTGGTGATTTGGGAGATTTCTTCCATCTGAAGCTCCTGAAGGGACTCTTGGACCTAGCCCTGTCCTTCCTGGTAGGGCGTCCTTCACTCCTCGGGGATCCCGCTAGGTCAGGTCAGATACTCACTTACAAACTAACTCCTAACCCTTTCTTTTATCACATCCAACAACAACTCATCCTTTTTATTTCAACTTATACATCACACTTAAAATTTAAATTAAGAAAGCGGATTTTTTAATAGCCAACATTATTTTTATTTTACCTTTAATATAACACCTCAGTTTAATACCAATAATCTAGGTTCAATTCACAGAGAGGAAAACATGTTGCACATTAACATTATGCCAACATATATGTAGTACTTTGGAAATGAAACCTTTTTAGTTGAATTATTTAGTAATTTCATAAGATATATAATATAAGCTTATAAATTGTTTTAGACTAAGGTAATTTATATGTTAAAATATCAATTTCACTTGTCTTGACGTAATACTTGACTGAAGGACCAGCTACTTTATTCATCTGATCGATATAATCATTAAAATAGAACATATCTTGTCTCTCTAGGAATTGTACCAGATACATTAGAATTTTGAAAGGTTTGTATGTCTATATAGTTCACAATAATGCCTCTCATTTGTTTTAACATTGTTCTTTTGATTTGGTAAAAGTTGTAACAATAGAGAATAAAGCATTAAAAGTAGAATGAATTAGTTCATAGTCAAAGCATAATATTATCAAATACTAATGTTGACAATTTTAATGTTATATGTGGGTCGATCAAATATAAATAAGCCTCTTTCAATAATTTATTTTTTTAAAAAAAACAGTGCCCATGCAGAGTCAAGTGATTGGTGAACCGGATGATTTGGTTTCCAGCATGTTCCAGCCAAAACTTGTTTTGGACTAAAGTTATATAAAGTTATATCCATGTCTATTAGAGGGTATCTTCCATCTTAGAGGGTTTGTCGTTTTTCAAGGTTGAGAAACAAAAAAAGACATGGAGCTACCACTAGCCTCACTAAATTCTAGTGCAACTGGCTTCATAATTTTCCACCCTTGTTCATTAAACATAAAGGGATAAAAAAATGAACTAAATTTTAGAGAGAAGGGAAAGGGGGAAAATGCAGAAAAATAATTAGTTTTTTTTTATTTTTAAATAAATGATCGAAGAAGGCCTATTCATATTTGATAGACCTACATAGTTCGCTTGAATAAAAATTGAAAGTTCGCTAAGTCAATTTATTTATTAAATTTTAAGTGTGAAATTTTGAGTACCTGATTTAATTTTAAAACAGTCAAAGGATGTAAAAAAGTAGTCATTGGATGAGAAAGATGTGGTTAAAGAAAGCTTTGTTCGTGGTAAACATTTTGTAATTGTTACATTACCTCCACCAGAGCAGTGTACGGTGTATAAATCCATCACCAAGGTGCAGCCCTAACACCAGCAAGGTGCCCCTAATACCATCTATCACCTTAAGCACTTTTACAACACCACCATCAACTTTAACCAAGGAATCGGATTTGGATAATCAGGTCTGGAAAACATTTGTATAGGAATAATAAAGGTATTAAGGATAACATAAGTCAAAAGGATATGCAAATATTACAACTTTATCCCAAACGTAATCCCCTTCCTTATATTGTTGTGTTATTAGTTTTTTATAAATAAAACTTGAAGATAGACATTTAAATTTATTTTAAATCATAGGCAAAATTTCTGACGAAAAAAGGGACAAAACTAAATGCAAGCCATACACCTATCAAGATTTGTAATAACATAATATGTAAGCAGAAAAGTTTATTTTTAAAATAAAATTTTTATGTAAAATTAAATATATGTAAAAATAAAATAAAATTCCCTTAACTAAAGCAAGCTTGTTAAAAAATAAACTTGAATTTAGGATTACCCAATTAATTAGGATATAAAAATTATATATATAAAATTAATTAAAACATTTCAAAGTTGTTAGAGGTTACCCAGAAAAAAATATATTAATAGAAACATTTTTTTTTAAATGTTAAAAAAAAAACATGTCGATTGTTTAAAAAATATTATTATAAAATAAAATGGAGTATTCACCAAACGCCATAAAAAAATAGCAATGGTCTGCATTGCTTGTGAAGAATATTACATATAATACACCAACAGCATAGTAAATGAAATGAAGACTTTATTTAATTTTTTTAATGTTTGGCTTTTCCTAAATTTGTATATCTCTGGAAAAGTTAAATCTCCAGATGAAAATAAAAGTATGATAGATCACTACAATTTTTAAGTTATTTATCAAATTTTTAAAATTTTAACATTGCATATAAGTAATATTAATTTTAAAATTATACCAAAATATACAATTGATGTCAGTAAAATTTTAAAAATGAATTTTATAAAAAAATTATGATTCCTTTTCAACTATAATAATTTAAAGTAGTCATGACCCAAAACTGCCTCTTTTTTTAAAAAAAGTTATCAATGCAAGAATTAAATTACATCAAAATAAAGTAAAAACATAAACATATGTACATATAAAAAAAGCTATTTTTACATATTATTTGTATATCCATAAATCAATGTTTATATTCCTTATTAGAAATTCACAACATTAATCTCGATGCATACATAATAATATATACTGTATAAGAAATTGTTAGTCCCCGTTATTTTTTGTAATTTTTCAGTTCATTATTATTTATTTCAACAACATAATTGAATGAATATTAAGGATAACAATTGGGTTGATAACATAAAGGATCTTTCAAGGAGAGAATAATTTGTTAGTAAAAATACATAATTAGTTAGATGAGCCTTTAGTCATACAAATTTTCGCACCATTTCTCAATTTATGTATTTTTTTTTTAGGAATGGCTTAGTACATAACATATTTTTAATAAATAATAATCATCCTGATTTATTAAATATTGAATTAAATTGATATTATTTAAAATATTAAATATTGAATTTTGTATTATAAATGTATTATAAATTAATAAATGTAATTGAAAAGTTGTTGTACAGTTTTGACTACTAAGAATTGACTTAACTACCGCAAGGGAACGGCTTTTACTGAAATTTCATATAAAGAACTCTTTTAATGAATGCATTCATAATGCATATATAATAAAGAAAAATTAAGGGTTAAAAGTTATATCCATGACACTAAACTTTGACGGCAGATTTTAATTACATATTCTAAATAATTACTATACACTTTTTAAAAAAAAAACAAAAAAACTTGTAATCAAATGCTGATGAAGAAGTCTCGTTTCAAATTGTGAACAGAAGATAAGTGTGATATGAATTTTATTTTTTTAAAGGTATTCAAAATTATTTTATTGGGAAAGTTCTTAAAAACACTGGCTTTTATACCGAAGATATATAAATACAATTCTTTTAAGAATATCTTATTTAATTAGTGGCATAACTTAGTCCACATACTTAAGACATCGTTTAAAAACCTCCCGCTCATTTTGAAGACCTAAAGAATATAGCATGTATAAGCCTAAAACTGGACAACAACTGGAGTCATATATGACAGAGACATAAGGCTATCTAACTAATAGCAAGTAGGTGGGAGAGTGAGTTAGTAACCGATGGTCAGAGTGCATGTGAAGTCAAGAGCAGTGCTGTTACCTTGTGGCTGTCTCGGGATACGTAGATCAGACGGGCCCTGACGCCCACTGATTCCTGGAGTGTCCTTCTTAGCTTCAGCTGATGACTTGGTTTCACGCCTGCTAGTCTCTCCTTGCTTGCTTGCTTCATGCATCTCGTCAACATGCTCTACTAGGGTACATGCATCATACAGTATGTGTCATAACAAAACAGCAGTATCATATTCAACATGCCATACTCACCTTCATAGCAAAATCTATGATCATCTACCTAAATTCCTTAACTTTATTTCTTATCGTAAGATAGACAATTTTATGGATATCCCTACATTTTAGCAACTTACCTTTTATATGATTTTGGCACATTACAAAAATTTAAGGTCGTCATGTACAAATATCATCAAGGAGTCTTTTGAATGGGAAACAGCATTAATGCATAGTGACTTGGTATTATTAAGCAAAACTTTTAAAAATGCAAAGGCAAAATAAAGTAAGTAAAAAAAGTTGTAAGTTACTATAGGGGGGGGGGGGATATTTGATGAATTTATTTTCACAATGTTTAATAATTTTATTAGTTTTAGAATTTCTTTCAGTACATTGCTTTGTATAACAGGCAGTAGTAATTTTGAAGAAAAAGATCAATAGAATAATTATTAAATTCTCATTCTTGATTGAATAATTTAATACTAAAAAATCTCAGAAATTAAAATGCACACAAGATAAATCAAATACTGTTGAAAAAAAATTTTGGTTTATATAAATTGCTACGACAATTTTTATTACCTAAAAAAGGATATTGCACAGATGAGTACAGCAAACATTTTTCTGTCTTTTGTAATTTATAGAATGATGTAGATGTATTTTATTAACTTCTAATTACTGATAAATTCAAGTAAAAAATATTTTTAAACTTAAATTCTTATAAAAAGAAGTCTAGACGCAAAAGACGCTCAACTAATGACAGCTAACAAAAATGGTAGGTTCTTGCCAGCTGCCTATTTTGCCTATTTTTAAAAGTTTAATATAATGTGCATGGTGTCATTATTTTAATGTTTTCATAAAACTATAATTAAGACTACTAACCAAAATCAACACAGCAATAATTATTTTAAGAAAATAATGCACTAAAATTGATCACTTATTAGACTACACACTACGCAAAAAATTAAATTATCTACAAATAAGACATGAGTTCATTAAGAAAGAGGTAAATATAAAAGACAAGAATATAACAATAATAATAAGCATATATATATATTTTTTTAAATGCATTCAAACAACAACTAAATGGAAAATGGCAAATGAGATGAAACAAATGAATAAAAAATCATGCACTTTAGGAAAACATGCAAAGCGGAATTTCTTTAAAAAAGGAAGGAAAATATAATGAAAGACAAATAATAATATTTGTAAACGTGCAAACAAATTATTTTAAATACAATAAAAAAAGCAGGTAATAAAATCAATTTTACCTAATAATAAAGGTAATTATTTTAAAAACTAAAATAAATAATGTTGAAAAAAATATAATAATAGTAAAAATTAAATGGTACTCTCTATTCTAATTAAAGGGCTTAATAAAAAAGGGGATTTCAAAATTCTAATGAAAGTCTTTTCAAATGATGACCTCGAATAACCAGCCTGTGTTTTAAGTACATGCACAAACAGATAGATTCTTGTTTTATTTTAAAATTATTAATAATATTTATCAATTATTTTATTTATTTATTTTTTTTTTAACAAATTATTATGTTAAGAAAAAACTATAAGAGAACTTGAGATTATTTATTGAGATTTCTCTGAGGGTAAGTTAATTGTTTTGAATGAATAGAAATTAAAGATCTAATTGATCTTAGTTAATCATTAAAACAACAATAGCAAATTTTCTACGTATGTAGAATCGTAAATTTACCAGACAGTCAGAACAAGGAGTTGTGAACTTCAAAACTGTTTAAAGTAAATTAAATTTAGTAAAATAAAACAACTCAATCAGAGCTTACTTGATCTCAAAAAGGTGATAACTATAAGTCAGATATAAAAATGTTTTCTAATGTCAAATGAGTTTAATATATTACTACAGATGAACATTCAAGATGGATTACTAGTACTTCAGTAGAAACTTTACTAATGTGAATTGTGGTAAAAAAAAAAATGAATAGATATTACTTCTTAAAATTTACCATTTCAGTTAAAATAATTTGCTTAAATCGACTACAAAGCACTTTCCATCTGGCAGTTTTAAGATCATTGCCAGTAAATAGTGAATTTCTAATTCTGTTATATTTTAAACTAATGAATTATAATTAAATGAGCAAAGATTTCTTTGATGCTACCAAAAGAATATAAGAATAGTGTAAATTTGGCTGGTTATAAGAGAATCAGGGATACTACAAGTGGTTTGGGGCATATAGTAGGTACCTGCCGAGGGGGCTTGATCCAATGTAGCAAGGGGGAGCTGGGTAGGAGGTGGCTTACGCCCTGAACCTAGGTTAAAGTACAAACAGTCTTACCAATTTGTTAACACCAATCTCAAAAGCAAACATTGAACATCCCTTTTACAAGATATTTATTTATCAGTGTTCGCTCAAGATTATAAATAACAATAGTTATTGAACACAAAAAATAACAAGGATAATGAAAAAATACTTAAATAATTATTAATCATTTTATGGCTAAGGAATTATAAAGAAACCCAAACAAATTAATAATAATTCTTCAAATGTACTAATTTGAAGAATATTAATTAATTTTTTTTAATATTAATTAGTTTTTGAAAAAATCTGAAGCCTTAAAATGGTATTAACAAAATGTTGACATATAGATCCACAAAAATATGTGTTAACGGATTTTATCAGGCCGAGAAATAAAAATACTTCAATAAGAGAGAGAAAAAAAGCTGAATTTATAAAATGAATGACTTTGAAGGAGTTAAATTACTACGTTCACACATTGTTTTGAAAGTGTTTTGGATCCAATTCATTTTCCAAATGACTCGCATTCTTACAACAAAAAATACAGGTGATCGAAATATTTGTTTTCGATATTTCATAACGGTGACGTCACGAGTAAAACCTTCTTTCTTGTTACCTAATAAGTCCGCGTATTTTTATATTTTATTTACAAGTAATTAGAAGTTTTTAAAGGTTCTTTATAGTATTAAATTTTGTTTAACAACGTTTTTGCAGTTTAAAAAAAGAAACGGAAGCTCACGAAAGTAAAGAACTTGAAAAGTGGAAAAGAGTAAAATAACCTGATATTTTGATCCCCTCCACGACCTGTTCACACAAGCGTTTTGAATTCGATTCCCCGTTCTGATCACATATATTTGGTCGAGCGGATCTAAACCGATACGATCCGTCGATCTCTGTTCGTACAGCGTTTTGAACTAGCAGATCGTTTTCAAAACGATGTGTGAACGAAGTAAATGTTGGTAGTGAGCTAATACAATATTTTAAGTCAAGTTCAGACTTACTTCTTATTTGTTAAGATTGATAGTACCCCCCCCCCATGCTTAACAGCAATAAATAAGAAGCTACGATGGATTTTGTAGGTTTGAGATCATCACAAATGCATTATCACGATAATCATCATAAAATATAAGAAGGTGTTCATAAACTTTAATGTTTCTAATTTTGATATTTATTTATTTATTGTTATGTTTTAATTTGCCATATTTTATCCATTATCTCTTTTGAACAATGATAAATTAATGTATCTGAATAAACTTAAAATAATGTATGCATCACATAACATTTTAATTCAACTTAGTTATAGCAAAACAGTATTAAATTTTAGAGAAGAGATCAAGAAAAAATTTTATAAAAAAAAAGATTTATCAAAAATATTATTTATGGGTATTATTGTTTTTAATTAATTAGGATCAAAAATTAAAGGGTAATATTTTGAAATTAATCAGTAGAGAAAATATGATAAATGAATGTTTAAACTTCAACATCAGATTAGAGATTGTATATATGTAGTTCAGAATCAAAACTACTTATTTTAATGATGTAAATACATGTAATTTCAATTGATAAGAAACGGAGGCTTTTTTTTTTTTTTTTAAAAAAAGAGCATAATATTGGTTCCTCAATTGTTAAGGAAACAAACAGGAAAAATGCTTCAATTTAATATAGATCTTAATGATTAATAATTATAAAAGGTTCAGACAATAAAATCAAAGGATAGTCTATATTGAAGAACAAATAAAAAAAATCAGATAGCCTTACAGTACTAGTTATGAACTCCAAAAAAGTAATCTTCGGCATAGATATCATAATATGAAGGGGTCAGAGCTAATGTGGACACCCCTGTTTTTGTTTACACATATACAATCAGTTATCCTACTTTTATTTTTCTTCAGATGAAAATTCTTAGCTAAGGTATGACCCCTTAAGGGTATATAATTTGCATTGACTGAACATTTAGAAACCATACAAGAAGATCTATAAAAAAAATATTTCAATTTAAATTTACTTTCTTCTAAGATGAAACACCAAAAAAATCAAACAATTTTAATCCCTCTTACATATTGCATAAATAATAATTTAACACAAAATAATAATATTTAGTGGAGTACAGTAAAGGATGAAACAACAATAAATGTAAAAATTATGAAACTAAACATTGCACACTGAACAACACCGCAGGGTAATCAATGAGTTATATGAGGGTAACGAAAAACATCTCTGAGAAATTTTATCCAAAAGAAAAAAAATGATGAAATGTTGAGTTTGATGATGAAATGATAAAACACACATTCGGAGTAGGGTAACACATATGATTGTGATTTTGATTCAAAGTAAACAGGATGAATCATATACAAAGTGGAAAAGGAAGAAAATAAGAGACAAATCTTACCTCTTCTTTGGGCCTCTGAGATTTGTTCTGCTTGTTCACCATCAGCGGCATCTCTGCAACATTTCAAGTAACGATCATTATAATCAATGATAAAAAATAAATTGATTGTTAGTGAGGTCATAAAATAGTTGCCTAAAACTTGATAATGGAATAAGAATAATCAAATAATGCTTTTCATTAACTCATAATGCACTTTAGCAGATCTCCGCACCTTTTCTTTTTGAGGGAAAGTTCCGCAAAAAGTTGGTTCCCGCTCCGATTACACATTTTTGAAACCAATACGATCCGTCGAAATTAAATATTTTGTGAAGAGTGGATTAGTCACTTAGATAGAGATACTTTGATAGAGAACAACTCTAAAATTAAATAAAAACAGCAATAAAGTAATAAACATACCGGTGTTGAGGGGACTGTGCCAGAGCAGCAGCCTGGGCAGCCTGCTCAGCAGCTAAGGCTGCCTGTGCCTCCTCTTCTAGTCTTCTGTTCTTCTCTTCGTCTTCTCGCCTCTTAAGTTCCTTTAACTCATACTAACAAACAGACAAATACCTGCATTAGCCTCATATTATAATGAAGCATTAATATTAAATTTATATCTTAACAAATATTAACTCATAGTATATCATGAGTAATAATAATAATAATAGAATGACCCAAAATTATGAAAATTAAGTAAGTCACTCAACTCGACAAGATTCCAATTTTGAATTTTTATTATTTAAACCCAAAATCAATCACAGAGAAAAAATAAGCCACTAACTATAATAACAACTAATAAAAAAGCCACTATCAATAACAACAAACTCGTCTTATTTTTTAATAACTGGTTGCATTACAAAATTATTTCACTAGTAAATGAAAGCAAGAGGTAAGATATTTATAAAAATAAAATATTTTTAAGTATTAACTCACAGTAGTTAGCCTCTCCAAAGCACCAAACCTCTCTTCTTGTGCTGATGCAGATTTTTCAAATGCTTCATGGTTTTTAATAAGGTTTTCAACATCATCAATAGTATGCTGAAATAATGAACACATCATCAATTTGATTAGAATAATTAAAAAAAAATAAAAATAAATAAATAAAAATAAAAATATGTTCAATTAAAAAAACAATTGTTTAATCTATAAATAAACTAACTAATGAGAACACAATAGACTAAATTAATAAAATGTACTATATTTGGCCAATTAGTATTTAAATTTTACTAGATTAATTACTTTAAGGTCAAAAGGGGAAGTTTTTAAAAGGGAGCTAATGCAAAATTGTTTCCAATGAAACAATTTTGTTGCTAATAATAATTGAAGATTTTTACATAAGAGAGAAATGTATAATTAACTGATAAAATTTAAGGCACACATATAGAGAAGTAGATATTAAAAGCATTTGTACTTAAGGCACCAAACCTGCAACCTCTGACACCTCTGTATCAGGACAGTTGGCCCAGTGTAAGGCCCCTACACACGATCCGATTTGGTCAGACGGTTGGGCCAATTTGGTCGGGTCGGACGAGAAATCGGGTGGTGTGTAGTCGAGGCACTGGCCCGACTTGGTCGGTTTACTAAGTCGGCTGTCGGGTGGGCATTACCACCCGACCGCCCTAGGTCGGGCAAAAAGTATCAAGATTTGGCCGCGTGTAGCGCTGTCGTCGGAAAAAATGATAATAATCAGCTGGTTTTGACAAATTGAGCCTAGTATTATTACGATTTGATTTGTTTATATGTTTTTTTTTTATGTTAACACGACGAAGGAACGGTGGCAACTGACAAAGTCGGGAACGTGTGTAGCCGAGTCTACGACCGGTCAGATCGTGTATAGGGGCCTGTAACAAAGAAAGTGCATTGTTTGTTTACATGCCTTAATCAAAAAGTGACAGCTTTCAATTCACAACAAATCAAAAATATAATGTTAATAATATTATATGGAGTTAGTTGTGTCCTATTTTCTTTTCTTATGACATATAAGAAATCTCTCGTCTACAAAAGAAAAACTTCAAAGTTAATAATATTGTCGGCTACTATTTTGATAAGTTATTAGATCTATTTAAAGACCAACAAATCAAAACAAACCTTTACTTTAATCGGTAGCAAATCAAAAATGTAATCTTAATAATTATAACGTTTAGTTTTGATAAAAGTCTCGGTCACTATTTAGATAAGACTGGGTTTATGAGGGTAAGTAAAAAGGCTGTGGTTGAGACATAGATGTCAAGACATTAGTGTCAACTGGAACTTGTGAAGTATTAAGTGTTGATTAATATATATAACTACAGGTATGCCACAATCTAAGGGGAAAATATTCATGAAAAATATCACAGATTGGTTTAATTTAATTATTAAAATTTAACACATAGGTAGTTACCCCAAGTTCTGAACTCATTAGGTACGGTTCTTGAGCCAAAAGCCAGGCTTCTGCCACAGCTGCATCTCTAGCAAACTGATAAACTTCCAGGACTGAAAACAAACAAGACAGATATTAAAAATTGTAATTTTAAGTAATAAAATATATAACTTACGGTAATAAGAAGTGTATTGCAACAAATAAAAGATTCAAAAAAACTCACTGAGCTGCAGATTTTCCCATCGTTCCTCCCACCGGTGAAGTAAAGAAGTTCTTTGACTATTCAACTGCACTAATTTTTCTTTAATCTGAAAAATTATAAATATATTTAATTCGAATGACACATAATAACATTTCTAATTTAAGTTAATAAAGGGGAAAATAATATTTCTATAAAATCATATCCTTTAAAAATATAAAATCTGTCTCTATTAATATTATGGCTTATGGAGACTAATTTAAAATTTAATTTACAGCACAGGCAAATTCAGGACTATTTGATCTAAGAAACATTTTTTTATATCAGATTACATATGGTCATGGCCGGATAACCCGAGGTTGGATATGAGTTGTAATGTTGTTTCAATTTAAGTGTTTCAGATAAAAATATTTGGTTGTATTTATTGTGGGTAAGACATAATATTAAGTAGGGGGTTGGGACCCTTGCTCAAAAATTCTAGCAGGAAGGCTCTAGTTAAAAACTCATTAGCTAGCACCTTCCAGTTTGAAAAGTTTCATAACTTCCATTTTGATCCCGGATTTGAAGGAAACATACCAAGAAAAAAAAATATACCTCAACTGTAGCATAGTGGTTTCTGGCTAGGAGTTCTTTGCCGAGAGATATACAAGAGGTGAAGTTGTCTTCTCTGGTATCTATTTCTGCTTTAAGGCTCTGGTGGTTGTTCATCAGCAACTCTACTCCACTCACATCCCTAAAACAAACATTAAGGATTTTTTGAAAGGAAGAAAGATGTAATACAAAAATATAATAAAAAAAAATGACATTATTAACCACAAATAATAGCAACAATTAAAATTGTTGTCAAGAAACTATACCTTGGTTTCTCAGTGGTATTCATCTGTCTGACAACATCATCCATCCAGAGTATGAGGTCCCTGACCATGTTGAAGAACTTGAACAAGTCACCAGTGTCTGCCAGTTTCTGTTTTCTGGCATCGCAGGTAGCTTGCAAGCCAGCCCAGGCAGAAACCACCTCTCCCTCCCTATTAGTGATCTCCTTGGCTTTATCACCAGCATAGGAGGCTTGCAACTTCCTGCTCTCGTCTTGAATACCTTCCACCTAATGGTTGCAACAAAGCACATAACAAATAACAAAAAAATCTTCATCATTAGGTAAATACATGAGGGGGACCCATAAATATGCTTGCACAGGTGAGAGGAGTCAAGAATTAAGAAAATGCTCTTTTATTTCTTTGATTGCAAAGGTTTGTGAATGCTGAGTTTGATCCACCAGGCCAAACAGTTAACTAACACTTTTACCTGGAGGTTTTGAAGAGATTATAAGAGAGAGCACAAGGGAAAAAGGGTTAATCTTAGGGCTGATGATGATAACGCTCCATCTCACAATGCCCTCTCAGTTTGGGAGATTTTTTAACAAACATGGTATGACACTGATCGTTCACTCCCTCTTCCCCCCCCCCCCCAAATTCACCTGACTTCCATTCAACTTCTTTTTGTTCCCCTACTTCGAAAGAGACAAGAAAGGAAAACATTTGGGCACTGTCAAGGAAGTTATCACTAGAGGGGTTGAAGGAAATTCCAAGAAGTGAGTTCCAGAACGGTTTTGATCAATTGAAGAAGTGTATATCAGTCAATGAAAAGTACATAAAAGGAGATAAAAATTTGATGCTCGTTATTTTTGAGTCCCCCTCTTGTATTAATACACACTGAACATTGTATCGTGGTTATCATATTTTATCATGAAATCAATATTACCTGTGATTGAAGTGTAAGAAGATCTTGTAGGAAGTTCTGGTGTTTTCTTTGAAGTGCACTAACGCTACCAGCATCTCTACCCAGTTCGTCTGACATAGCATGTTGTTTCTCAGATATCCTACCCAGAACATCTTTACAGTCGTGGAAGAACTTGTGCAGTTCCCTTGATGCTTCCAACATCTAATAAAAATATTGTTGTATAAATAACAAAAATAGAAGGTAATAAATTAAGAGTATAGAAAGTTCAAATGTAACTGTGATAGAATTTAAACAAGGTAAATTCTCTTTAATTAACTCTTTAGGTTCCTCAAATTAGCAAAAATTATACCTATTCATAAGGTATACAACATCTTTGTTTTGTTACTTCAAATTTTGTTAATATTAAAATAAACAGGTATCATTAAAAAAAAAGTTAAAGTGAGATGGGTCATCAATGAGCAACATTTGAATTATCTATGATTTTAAGTCTTACTCAATGTGGGGCCTACATTTAATTTTTTAAGTTGCGCCCACTTTTAAAATCTGTATGGCAAATGTGTTAAGTTTAGAGTACCTGTGTCCTGGTCTGGATGAGTTCAAGAAGATCCTGCCAAGCTTCGATAAGTCCATCCTTCCACTCAGCAATAGTTGCGGAATCGCTGTGCCCAGCAGCTATCAAATTATCAGCCATGCTGTTAACTGCAGCTACCCTTTCATTACCAGTAGATTCTGTCTCACGAGCAAATTCCTTGAACCTCTCCCACAGAAGCTATAATACAATAATTAATAACATAACACCAACATTGTTTATATATAAAGTCACTGTAGAAAAATATTTAAATCAAAAGAACAAAATAAAATTTATAATTATTAATTCAATTAGAATCAAACGATTCTATGTCGTTTAAGAGTTCAACAAGAAAAATAAATATAATTAATGGGCAGTGATCATAACTCATAATTCCATCACATATAAATTATTTGTTATTTTATTTATTCTGATTATACTTTTCAAAAATTTAAATTAACAAAACACTCACAGTAACATGCTCATAGTCCTGTCCTAGTTCGTGTGATCCCGCAACCAGTTCTCTTTCGGCAATCCATTGTTCAAGATCATCCACTTCACGATTGAGAGTGAAGAGTTGAAGAGCTTCAGCAAGCTTGGCCCGTCTTTCACCAGCAAGGTCCTTAAGTCCAGCATACAGCTTGTCGACCTAATCATAGAGCACAACTTTAACAACAAGCATTATAGAAGAGATTAACTATAATTAATAAAATAATTTTACAAAAGGATTGAGCAATTTTAAAGATAATGTTTTTTTTTTAGGAAAACTGTTATCAAATTTTTACAAACAAGTTTATTTTTGAAAAAATTGTGAGGATGTTAGTACAATATCACTTACAATACTTAGAGGTAAGAACTGCGTCCTGGTAGGATATGGCTTTCTATTATCAGTTCCGGAGTGAAAAGAGAACAAAAGAAGGGAGATTGTGGGAAAGTCCAATACTAGATAGAAAAGACAGTTATCCAGTCTATATGAATCTGGATTTAGATCTTCCCACAGATATTGAGGCCAAGTCTAGGATTAACATCATTGAATTGTGTAACTTCTAATATAAAATACATTTATTATTCCATAAGACACAGGGGCATAGGGAAGGAGAACTATTAAATCAATTTCTTTTATATTTTTTATTTAAGTGCATACAATTTTAAATCTATGACATGAGGAAGACAAAAAACTTCGATATTTGTTTGATCGAATGGAAGATACTAAAGGAAAAAATAGTTATCTTGAAATAATGGGTTTAAAATACTGGAATAGCATGGTAGTATTCTATATTGTTTAATGAACAGAAAGTATGTATTTATGACTACCCTTAACCCTGTGCTCCATGTGGGGCTTATGCTAGGAATTAGTGGCTGGTTCCTATAATCATTAATTCTACTTTTTAAGAATAAAATACCCTGCCAATCTTGGATATGGTTATCTTAATACATGAAATTAAAAATTGTCTAAAGATTTTCTAATTCTGATCAATCTTTAATTTATATGATAAATTTGGATAGGAATCTGTTACCTGAGACTGTTTGACAGCTATCTGGTCCGAGAGTGGGTTGAGTTCCTCAGAGAGATGCCTTGCAGTGTCTCCAAGTTGCCTCACTGTTTCAGCATAGTCCTCAACAGCTGCTTCCAGTCCCTCGTGTTTCTTCATCAGGTTACCAGCAGAGATCTCATCCTTACCCCTGTCCTCTACCATCATGTATAGCTCTTGTTCTGACATCCAGCTTTCTGCTTCGCTTGCATCAAACAAGTACTAAACACACAAAAAATATATTAATTAAAAAATGCACAACGTTAATCTACCTAGTGAGGATTTAACTTAATCATTTTGTTGCACCATTTATTAATTACCAATATAGTTTATGTTGAAGCTCTCTGTTCTTTAAAGATTTAGTTTATTTAAACCCAACATGGAGTCAGTGTGTGACAAACCTAATCCTTTTAATAACTCTAGAGCCAATTTATTTAATTCATAAATTTCAACACTCAAATACTTAAATAATGTTTGTTAGTTGAATATTTAAGGTTGGATAAATAAGGTAATATGCAAACGTGTAGAAGTGGGTAGTGAAGGGTAATAAAAACAAAGTTAAATCTTGTGAATGGCTATATTTCGCCCCACTCCGGCGCATAAACGTGCCTGTATCATCATTGTAATTCCTTAAAAACTCAGAATATTTAAAAAAGACTATACATACATATATTTTTACATAAACAGAAATAAACTTAAACTAAAACTATTTGTTAAAATTTAGAACCTACAGGTGAATGAAGGTTTCGTACATGTTATAAAACTGTCAATATCATCTATAATTTAGACTCGTCTTTGGACGTGCTATAAATATATAGATATAGATGATATAGATATATGTACGAAACCTTCATTCACCGGTAGGTTCTAAATTTTAACAAATAGTTTTAGTTTAAGTTTATTTCTGATCTTGTTTATGTAAAAATATATGTATGTATAGTCTTTTTTAAATATTCTGAGTTTTTAAGGAATTACAATGATGTTACAGGCTCGTTTATGCCCCGGAGTGGGGCGAAATATAGCCATTCACAAGATTTAACTTCGTTTTTATTACCCTTCACGGCCCACTTCTACACGTTTGCATATTATTAATAAAAGGGACATAATGGAAAAAACTACTAAATAAGGTAATAGTTAACTAAATAAAATTTGTTTGTGAGAAATTTGAACGTTGATAAGTCTTTCTTACCTGTTGTGCTTTCTCAGACTGAGTAAGCTGGTTGTTCCTGTGCTCTACAGCCTCCTTGAGTTTGGTCCAGGCTTCTAAGAGTTCATCCATAAGGTGACGGAACTGTGCTGCATCCTCATGTCCCTCCTCAACCAATTTCTCTCCATTGCGACAAACTGAATGGATGCGGGGTTCATGGTTATCAATCTCAGTTGAGAGAGACTAAGAAAATAACAACGTACAGTTTTCATTAAAAGAGTGCATTTCACTTATTACAAAATATTACCAGTTAAAAGCTTTTTTGACTTATTTTTTAAAAATTATTATAATTTGTTTTTTAATTGCTACTTTCTCAAGAAGTGCATACTAGGTCCTAATGTATAAATTACCTGATTCTTCTTCTTGAGGGTGTGAACATTAAAGAGACTGTTTCCGTATTCTGTAGAGGTAGCCAAGGGCATCTTTTCGGCTATCCACAGTTTCTCATCCTCAACATCCCTCCGGAACTGAAATACAAATGAAAAGTTAATACTGAACATATATTCGGAATCAATAGAATAATAATTGACCTGCTACCAAGTTTCCTTGTAATAAGTTTTGTGTGTTTTTTTTTTTTTTCAGACATGTAGTTTTACAGAAGTTCCACAAACATCAATTTTACAGAAGATCTAAAGAGATGAAAAATACATAACAAAAGCTATTTGTTGAAGCAGGTTGTGACAATCCTTGAAGAGGCCAAATTGATAGCACCCTCCTGAGAGGTAACCCAATGACAATATAATAAAATAAATAGTTACCTGGAATGCTTCCTTGTTCTTTTCAAGAAGACGCTGTCTATGAAGTAGAGGACCTTTAAGTTTTTCAAATCTCTCCTCAACAGCCACCTTCTTCTGTGTGATATTGTCCATTTTGTCTGGGTCAGTGGTCTGCTGTATCTTTTGGGCCTGGGTTTCCAGTTCGTTAACTTGACGTGCTTTCACTGCCATTTGAGTTTCAATCATCTAAAAAAAAGTAAATTTATTAATACAATTCTATCTTCACACCCTTTACAGGTGAAAATCAAATTACTGTGAATGGTAAGAGAATATAAACTGTACCTGTTGTTTTTGCATGAGGATATTAACTGAAGCCAAGTCAGTACCAGCATCAGTGCTCTCAATCTGTTTCTCGAGGTCATTCATCCAAGAGTCGATATCATCACAGGTTTGGTGGATGAGTACCTCCCTGTTAGCGTCAAACAGGATCTCTCCCTTGTCCTTAACTGATGTCTCCAGGTCATCAAAATATTTAGAGAGCTCTTGTATCTTTGGCTCAATGATTTCACCAAGCTCTGGCTTCTCCTTCCTCAGCTCCTCTCCAGCCTAAACCAGAACACAGTTAATATTACATATTTATGAATATTTATACAACACTGATATAATTGGAAATAAGGTTACTGGGATTAAGTAGAATATATTTTCATGTAAATCTTATGATAACTGATGTGCGTAGTGGAAAAATAGCCTAACTTACAAAATGTTCGAACCAAGGAAAATTAGGTTAAAAGTTGGTTTGCGACCATTGGAAACACAACATGGATTTCTTTTTATAAAACTGACAAGATTTAAAGTAGGAACTACTTTTCCAAGAAAATGTTGAAAAAAATATATCAAAATATCTATTTAACTCAGATTTTTAAAGAAAAAAATAAGACTTGAACAAGGCATTGAGCTAAACCTTACATACGAAAGAGTTACGAAGAGATATGCCTGAAAAAATTAACTTAAGAATCTTTTAAACTAGTTTGAAAATGGTAAACTTCTTATGAAATCGAATAATTTAACAAAAATTAATCATGAGGTTACTCTTCTTTTATTTACTAAGAAAAACAAAAAAAATCTGTTGGGTGAGAAATTCTAAATTAATAAAATAATGCGCAACATACCTGCTGAATCCTATAGAGGCGATCCTTATTTGAAGCAATTTCAGCTTCAAAGGCTTGATGCCTTGTCCACTTAGAGTGAACCGTCTTAGCACTCCTGTAGGTTTCATCCTGAGCAGTGAATTTCTTCTCTTGAATCCATTCACTAAGCTCTTCGCAGTCCTACAAAATCAAATTATAGTATTAACATTTTGTTAAAGTTACATAAATATAATTAATTATTATACTACATCTAAGCAAAGTTTAGATGAGGTTAGAAGGATGCATACCTGTAGGAACTGATGAAGTTGAAGCTGGTCCTTGAGTTTCTCCATTTGAGCCAGTGCCTTATCCCTATTATTCTTCCTTCTTTCATTGATGTTTTCTGCTCTCTTAATCACCTTATCGGCTGTAAACAATATTTCAAATAATTTTATTCACTTAATGATTTATTTTTTAATCTATTTATTAAGGATAGTGTGGGAAATTTATAAATCACCAAACAATCAATTAACAGTTATGTAAGAGACCTTTAAAAAAATCTGAGGTAAAACTTATATTTATAAAAAATAACAATAATTTAGGTAACAAAATTAGAGGGAAATTTACCGGCAAAATGATTCTCATCAGAGAGCCTAGAGGCAAACTGTACAACAGAGTTAATCTTATCATCATTAGCCTCCATAGTAGTGAGGAATGCTTCATGTCGCTTAATCATGTTCTCAGCATTTTCCAGACTGGAAGGAGCATCATCCTGAAATATACAAAGAATATTGAATTAATCATAATAATTAACCACATCCCACATAAAACCAGAATTTAATTATAAGAATGCTGAGATAAAATTATGACCAAAAGTGATGATTTACCTTGGAGAGGACATGTTCCTGATGAGACAGTAGCACCTCAGCCTGCCTTGCATCCCTATCAAACACTTGAAGGTTAAGCCATTCAGAGAGTAGATCTCTCCTGTTCTCCCACATCTGGTGCAGTTCAGTCCACCCATCTCTCAGAGCTTTCAGCCTCTCACGCAAGAACATGTATTGAGGATCTGCCTGGGTGCTAGGCTCCTAAACAATACCAATAAATTATTGAATCACATATTACCAAATGTTTAAAAACACAGTTACACCAATTTTATTTTTTTACCTTAATCATAATATGAAAACATTAAAAAAAAAAAAAAAAAATACTTACAGCAGTGATTTTCTCGGCATAGTCCATCATCTTGGTGTAGTCATCAGTATAGTTATCAATCTCCTCCCTAATGGACGAGTGTTGGCTGAGAAGTTTCTCAGCATCAGCCAGGCTTGATGGAATGTCCTCAGAGGCAATTTCTGTCTGTGTCTTCTGAAGCCAAGTCTGGAAGTGATCCAAGTCCCTGAGGAATCTGTGCAGGTCTCCTGCCTCCTCCAACTTGGAGTCTCTTTCTTTAAGCTGCAAAAGCCAGGAACAAATATTAAATCTAACTTATATCAAATAACTTTAGTCCAAAGGTTTCTACTGTTCCTATTAAAAAAAAAGTATAAGTTCTTCAGAAGAGTTACTTCAACGGTTCATAGTATTACTTCTTTCAAGCAACATAACGTCCCTGGTGTCTCCAGGACTGGGTAAAACAACCACCGAGGCACCATATATGAGTGGGCAGTAAATCCAAAATTAAAATTTGAATCCACACATCCATGTTTTTGGATGGAAATTAAGGTATATTACTCAAGGTAAACCCCATTTTATATCTTAAATATAAATAAAAACCAATTCACAACAGCTTGTGGAGTTGGTTTTAAATATATAGAAAAAAAGTTTTCTTCTAAAAATTGTATGTGATCTTCATAAGATCAAAAAGTGCTAAGTAAAAGTGAGTTAAAAAGTGGTTATTAGAAATAGATTAGTTTCAAAACCAAATCTAATTCTTTAGATAAATATATGAATGATTAATCCATCTAAAGTTAGGGTCTTTTTTTATTTTTTTAATGATTATTTTTAAGTATTAGTATTTGATGGTGGAAGGAAAAAGTGCATTTAAATTGCAGAAGAGGGACAATATAAGCACAAGGGACTGTACTTATACAGTACTTACATATAATCAAGATATAATTTAGATTATTCTCAATATACATTTTTTAAACTAATAATAATATCAATGCGTCAATGCACCCCCAAACATAAAAATTATTAACATTTGTATTTATCATTAAATTAAGTAGAATAATATTTTCCAAAAGGAAAAAAGTAGTGTAACCTCCACCACCATGCATATTGTACATCATATTATTTAAAAAATAATTTTTCAGTATTGAAATTTAAAAAAAAAAAATCTTTGCAAAAAATTTTTTGTTGATTTGCTTGTTTACTTTTTTAGTGTGCATAAGATTATTTTCTTAGGCACTCTGACAACTTACCCAATCACCAGAAAATGTTTGTCTTTCGTACAACTGGAAAAATAGGGTTATTTCATTGAAACTAAAAAAATCTTTTGATCATAATGTTTGACAGAAAAGAAAAAAGTGCTACATTGATAAATGTAATGTGAACATATCTTCATTAAGTTAATCAAGAAGGTAAAGAAAAAATATATTAAGTTTGTATAATTTATGAAGATAAATTAATATTATATTTTATGTTATTTTCTTCTTTTAGAATGCGCAAAGGATAGATGTATTTTTTTAGAAACACCGCTTGACATTCACTATGGAAAGAACATGGCTAAATTACTATTATTTGTTAAATTTTTTCTTCTTTTTTCTGAGCCAAACGAGAGTTAGTGCGTTGACAGCGCAGGAAATCGAGTGACACACAGATTGGCCAACCTCTGAGGGAAAAAATTAAGCCACTACATTTACCTTCTTATATGGTTATCCAGAGGGCAAATCTTAAGCTCTCATTGGCTCCCCACCCCATTTGATAGTTTTTCTTGGGCTGTCAACACACTAACTCTTGTTTGGCACAGTCTGTAACCTCATCTTTACACACACTCACTAATGTTACTCCAAGGGAAGCCAATAACGTGGCAGCTTGTTTCCAAGAGTATCAAGATAATTTTATTTTTTTCATTAAAATAAGACTCATGTATATTTAATTAACTATGTATTTATATTTTATTAACTATGAATTTGCTTCATAAGTGGTGCTGCAGACGAGGTAGGTGGGGCAGGCCTTGTCCTGGTGCACAACTCTCTTCCAGTTCATATTTAAAAAATACTCAACAATTTGGGAACCACTGGAAATGACTGTATATATTGGTAATATTATACTGCAAGACTATATATTGGTAAAATTTAAATTATTTTCTATCACCTGAAAGAAAGTTGATAGCCAAATGTTGACTAATTTGCAACACAATAATAACTGCACAGTCATATCTAAAGATGAGATAAGATAATTTACCATGACAGTAAGCTGTTGCCAGATGGTGTTGATGTTGTCTATCCTCTCTTGGATGACAGCAGCTTCTTCGGGGTGTTGTTGTTCGATGGAGTTTGCCTCCTGTCGGAGAGACTCCAGTTTGGCCTGGATGGCAGCCAGGTCTCTTTCCATGCCAGAGAGGCGTCTCTGTAGAGTCATAACACCGTTAAGGTCCATCTCAAGAGAATCTGTCTCCTGAATGATACGCTTCTTGTCTTCAATCCAGCTGAGTGTTTCACGGCACTCGATGTGGAATGTTTGTACTCCGTGACATGAGTTAAGCTCCTCCCTCTTAGATTCAGCTTTCTCACGAAGTTCAGCCCATGCATGATTAAGCTAAAGCAATCATAAAGGTATTAATTAAATTAATAAGAAATTTACAAAAATTACAAAACAATATCAACTACGAATTCCATATACGTAAGAAATTCATCCCTGGCTCCTTGGGTCTTTATTGTATATTATGAAATCAAATTCCTAAAAAAAGGAGTGAGATCCGAGATTACAAACCTTGTTCTGGCAGGCAACAATTTGTTCAGAGTTGGGGTGCTCAACATGCAGAAGCTGCCTAGCAAGTTGATTAACTACAGCTACCCTGGATGCGTTAGCATGCATCTCCTTGTCAAATCCATCGTAACGATGCTTCATTATTTCAACATCTTCAATATCCTTTCCAGGTACCATTGTCTCCAGCATTCGATCCTGGACAGAAATACAAACATTAGGTACAAGTTAAGTTGCTGAACTCTAAAACTAACACTTATGATAAATTCTTAAAGATGTAATAATAATAATATTGAATAAGTAATATGTTGATGTACCTTCTCTCCAATCCATTGCTGAACTCCGTCAGCTTCAGAGAATAATTTGTACAAGGACAGAGCATCAAGCAACCTCTGTTTCCTTAATTTAGCAAGCTCCAGAAGTTCCTTGTACCTAAAAGATAAAATCAGTTGTTTATAGACTTCTGAGACGTAAAATATTAACAAGTAGCACTTAATATCTTATACAGCTCATTACCTACATATTGTCTTTAAATTAACATCAATAATATAGTTTTTTTAAATCCAAATATTATTAAGAGTTGCATTTCTTGGGCTTTTTACATATGAAATGACCTATTACAATTTTTTTTAACTACACAAATAATCTTCAAAAGAATCTTGACTTCAATTCTCAAAATTTGAGTAACTTCTCTCGTTCACTATAAATTATTGGGTATTAATTTCTTTTTAAATCTAAAAAAAGAAACTTGGCAGAAATAGCCAGGAAATTTGTGAATCATTGGTATAATGTACGGGTAAGATGATTTGATTAAAATAAACAATCAATGAGTAGTTAAAGCTGGTTAAGTGATGGGAAAATTTCAAAAAGACCCTCCCCCAGGATACCCCTCAACTTTATCTTCTGTTGAAAACGTTGGTCATTTTCTGACTTTTGTCCTTCCAGATCATCAGGCAAATGTTAAAATGATCTCAGAATAACTGAATCTGAGTACTTGTTCACAGAATTCTAACTGAAAATTTGGAGATGAAAGCAGTGGGTCCTCCATCATGATAACATCCCTTCACTTTCATCATTGGTTGTGTGCAAGTTTTTGGCTCACAGGTCAATCCCAATCACTGACCACAAAACTTACACTCATGATTTGGCACTTTCAAACGGAGCCAAATTATCACAAGTGAATAGGTTTTTTGGAGAGTACTTTGAAGGGAGCCATTTTGAGTTACTTAATTAATTGTCGAATTAAAATTATATTAAACTTTGGCACACATTGGACAACCCATGTATAGAGTTATGTATTCTTCTTTCTTTGAAGGATCTTAACTTTCAGGTTGATTTCCTTTTGAGAATAGAAACTATAATTATTTGTAATTATTCTCCAGTAAAAAAGAAATTTAAATTTTATTTGATCTTCATTCTAAACAAGAAATATTAAGTTCCTCTTCAAAGAAAATTATTACTTCATCTTTCTCTAGGGTAGGATTACCTCGACACTTATAGTCTAATTCTTATTTTTAGATACATTGATCTAAATAAAAGACACTAGTAGAAATAACAGTTGCCTACAAACCTGTTATCAATGGAATGAAGTCTCTCGGTGACTTCAGGCCTCTGCCTGTCAGCTTCTCCAAGTTCTTCAGCCTGTCTCTTAAGTGAGTCTATGGTCGAGCTATAAGTCTTGAGTTCTTCAGTAGCATCCTTGTGTTTCTTGAGTAGACTCTGTACATTGGCTTCATCCCTGCCAACATCCTCCGAACTAACCAGTCTCAACATGTCTAACATCCAGATGTCTACATCATCAGCATCAGCGATGAACTATAAAATCACAAAATTTAATGATAAAATAAAACAAAAAACAGAAGTAGGATATAAAATTAATATAAGCTTACATAAATTATTTTTCCTACAGTTAAAGTTAAAACCGATAAAGTGGCTGTTATCGCACTCAAAATAGTACGCAAAACAGCAGATTCCTGCACTTACTACTTTACCGCACTCGTTTTACTTTAACTTACGAAAATAAAGACCTTAAATCTAAACAAAGATTAAATAATCCAAATTATAATAATAACAATGACAACTAATTACTATTTTTTAACTAACTACATGAGATAAACACTATATATTAGAGATGGGCAGAATCGATATTTTTCAATCAATCGATTATTTATAATCGATTATGAAAATAATCGAATGATTTCAAAATTGATTATTTAGTATACGAGAGGGTCAAAGTAAAGAAAAATGGGGAGACAAATACACAAACACACAGACACGTGTGATCCCTAAAATACGGGGGAACTTAGCAGCCCTTCATAAAAGAGATGTTAGTGGCCCTGCCGGGCGCCCGACAAAGCGAGGGTTTCACTTTTGTCGGCAAAAGGCAAGATAACGAAAAGTCTTAAAACTACTATTCACCTCACACTCATAATCACTGCTTCATATTCTTCTTTTCTTGACCCTTATCATTTCTTTGATCTCTCCCTACTGACCACTCTTATTAATATTAATATAACACTTTCTTATACATACTGTTCCAGTCGCATTCGTTCCTTCGTTCCTTGCACAATTACTTCAGAAAAAAAATTATTTACTTTGCTTTAAGTGATTGGGACCTATTTTTTTATTTTTTATAATGCCCCGATTATTGGGTAAACGGTCGTGGGTTTGAGAGTATTTTGAGAAGAAAAGTATTTTGACCGTGTTATGCAAAAAGTGCCGGAAATAACTAAAATAATTCGGAAATACAACTAATATGATTGAAAAAATAGTCTGCCAATTAGTGTGGCACATAGCTTCCTCGCTTCTCATTTCATATACATTAATGATTTCTTTTTTATTATTTTCAAATTTATTTAACTTTCCCCCGTTTGAAATCAGTCAACATTTTTTTTTATATGAATCAAAGTATTAATTTAGCAAAATTTAAAGAACGCAAACGGTTGTATTTATCTGGGGCTATTTGTGGACTACTTTTGACAAAACATCCAAGTTTCATAAAAATCAGATTTTTATAAAAAGTTTAGAATTCTAAAATGTAATAAGTGTAACTAAATGTATGTTTGTGCTTAGCAATATATTATACAACTGTTTTGTTTTTTAAATTTATTTATTGCTTGTTCTATCTTAATTTTGTATCATATAACGTTAAAATAATAATTATATTTATTTGATACAAACTATGTAGTTATAGTTTATTTTTTAATTATTTTTTTAAAAAAATATTTAATTAATTTTAATTACCTTTAAATTATTTTTCTTAAATAGAGGAATAGCTGTTCAATAATAATTCAAAAGAAAGGGGGTTAAGCAAATGGTTACCTATGAACTTATTTTCAAGCCATGGCACAGATGTTAAAGCTAGCATATCTTGAATAAATGTTTAAGCCCAGATAACAATAACATCGTTCACGAAAAATTAGACGACCATAGAAAGAAGCTAATATTTCGAATCGTTTTCATAATTTTGAAAATGATTATTAAGTATTAGGAGGCGACAGCATTCCGATTTCGAATGAGAGTGCTCGGTATCGGTAACTAAATAACTAGTAACTGTAACTGGGTTAGGTATAGGCCTAGGCATCCGATTATGAAATGATTCGGATTGCGAGCGTCGACATTTCGATTCCGAAAGTCCGATTCAAGAATAAATTGTATTCAGTGAACGAGAGATAAATCGAATTTCGATTCCGAGTGATCGGACAAAATGGCTTAGGTATAGGCCTAGGCATCCGATTATGAAATGATTCGAAATACGAGCGTCGACATTTCGATCCCGTTTCGGACCCGAGCGATCGGTTATGAGAACGATTTCGAATAATAATCAAATTGTCTTGAACAATAAATTGTATTCGGCGAACGAGAGATAAGTCGTATTTTGATTCCGAGTGATCGGACTCGGAGCCGAGCAATCGATTATGAGAACGATTTCGAATAATAATCGAATTGCCTTAAACTTACTTTGAGCGATCAAACAATCGGTCTTATATACCGATTATAAATAAACGATTACGATCATTCGATTACTGTTGCATAATCGATTAAACGATTATTTTAATCGATTATGCCCACCTCTACTATATGTCAAGTATATTAATATTGAAATATAGAAAAGTAAAGATCTAAAAAAAGAATCAGAAAAGTGATGAGTAAGTGTTAAGATGAAAAATAATAACAGTGCTAGGTCAGGTTTGCTGAATCAGGCAAATAAGACAACACTGTCTACAAATAGAACAGCTGTTTTAGTTGATATTGTAAAACCTTTTACATGCTGATGAACACTCTTATTATTTTACATTTTATTTACAGATTAAAACTAACTGTAGGAAAAATTTAATGTGCAACTCGAGCTGTCTTTGCTGCACTCGAGAAACCTTTCCGCCCTCGCCTTCGGCTCGTGCGTTAATATTTCTCTCGAGTGCAGCAAAGTGCCACTTTCCGCACTAGTTGCACAAATAACTATTACTGGCTCCAGATTAACTAAACATTATGGTTTACCTGGTGATAATCAACAGCCTCCTCAAGGCGCTTCCTCCTGACAGAGCTAAGCTCCTGAAGATTTCCCCACATGCCGAGAGTGTCGTCAAGCCTCTGCTGAATCCTTTCAGCTCCAAAGTGTTCTTCTTTCACCAGGTCTTCACCAACAGATACAACAGCACCAAGTTGGCTTTCATGTGATGCTATTTCACTCTCAAGTGCCTACAACAAAAACATATTATATTAGCACAAAACCAATACTGTAATAGAGTAAATAAATAAATTTCCTGATTTAATTTTAGTGGGCTAGAACAAAATTTGGATATTTGAAAAAAGGACAAACCTTATGCTTGGAAAGGAGAAGGTTAATAGTGGTCAGATCATGTCCAATATCACCAGTAGAAACAATCTGTTCTTTCTCTTTAATCCAGTTCTCTTCATCAGCCATATCCCAGTAGAACTGCCACAGTTTACGACTCTCTTCAAGACGGGCACGTCTTTCAACAGCCAACTTAACTAACTCACCATAATCACCCTGTAATTAACAAACAATCATTCTCACTTTAGTTAGAATGAAACAAAATAATTACAGAAAAGATGAGGAGTTGTAATACTCTCTTATAAGAATATTCAAATATAAAATTAGAGGTGAATAATTTATAATCTTTATAATAATTTAAACTGAATATAAAAATTAAAAGAAATATCAACCATTTGATCATATTCTTAGGCTGTTCACAATTTAACAATCTGAACCACTGGATTAATCAATTAACAAATCTGTAAGGAAAAGGAAGGCAGATAATTTGTTATCTTGCTTTGTTTTAGATTAACTAGAAATAGTGGTAAACCTTATTTAGGTTGTGAGTCTCTACCCTTTCATGGAATTATAAAGTAAACTAACCGATTTTATTGGATTGCAAAACTCTTCTGTTAGATATAAAACAAAAGAAATTTTTTGCAGACTATGTTCCATTTACACAAAGTTCACACTTTCTGAAGAAAGAGTGAAATTGTGAACTTGAAAAGCGAACTTCTTGAATCTTTCTCAAGAAAGAGTGAACTTTAAATGTAACTAATGTGCTTATATTTTAACAAACTAATAGAGGCTTAGTTTCTTTAAATACAAATTGTTACCACTTATGTTTATTCAAGACAAATAGTTAGATGCGGTTTTTTCTTTTTGAAGCCACATTCTCCTTATATCCTTTTCATTCATGCAACTCTCAAAGAGAAAAAGTGAACAGCTTATTATCTAAAAACTACAATAGCTAATATATTTCATACAATATTGTATTTTATTTTCACTAAACAGAAAAAAAGTTCACTTTTTGAACTCTTCTCACTTATACTAAGTTTCACAAATACCTTGATTGTGGCGTTAGCTGACTTATTTAGTATAATAATTTTTCACAAAAGTCATTCCTCAAAGGTAAAACTAGTTTCATTGTTAAATACGTATCTTCACCTTAAAGTTTTAAGAGTGTAAAAAAGGGTTATATGTTCTCACTTTTGCTGAGGTTTAAAATTAATTTACTATAAAAATTGCTAGTAGTGAATTTATAAAAAAAAAAAAAAAAAAAAAAAAAAAAATAAAGCACTTAGAGTCTATTTAAGCTCACATAGAAGTAATGAAATTAAGCTTAGTTTTTAGTTATTCTTTCTGTTTATTTACCCCGATAAATTAATTCTACCAATCAAACATTTTCAGATTCTCCGCCTAGATCCGAAGAGATACAACATCATGAAGACATACAACATCATGTCTGAAGACATACAACATCAACGCCAAAAGGGATAGTCACTGGATTATCACCTTTTCATACCACTCATCCCAAATAAACAATGTTAACACTAATACTTACAGCATGTGAATTGTAGTTGTATCATTCAATAAAGATTAAAATAAAGGTCTGAAGAGAAAACCAGTTAATATTGAAACACAAGTAATTTGAAGGGGTACACAGATTTATCGTACTAGCTGACCACTTGAAAATCCACTACTCCAAAAACATATAAAAATATATGTGTTTATACTCTCACCTTTGACATAAAATGTGAGTAAATTTCAACCCATTTTTATTTTAGTTTATCATTTTTGTTATTAGGGCAAAGGGGATATAACATCTAGATAGTTAATCTCAGTACTAACCTGGAGTTGATGAACTCTCTCCACAATGATGGAAGTATCACAAGGTCTGTAGCCCTCCGTAGCCTCAATGTCCAAGAACCTCTGACTTTGTTCTACTACACATTTCACTCTCTCACCTAGTACGTTGATATCTGCTTCGACTAAGCTGTGCTTCTGAAGTAAGTCCTCCACTCCCATTAGATGCTTGCCTGAAAAAAGATAAAGTAGAATAAAATATTAAGATAAAAAAATCTGACTGTCTTTAATTAAAAACCCACATGAAAATGATTAACTAATTTAAAATATCAGAGAGTAAAGTATATTAGCACACCATTCAATTGTTGAGAGAATAAATTCAAAAATAGTCAAGATAATAATTTCTCAATAAATAAAATAATATGACCATGAAATATGACATTTTAATAATATAGAAAAAATAAATTAAATAAACATAAATAGAAAAGCATAGTCAATGGATTTACTGAAAATATAACTATAAAAAATATCATTTTGGAAGATAGTTGTAAAAAAATTAATTATAATAATTTGGGTGACTTATAGCAAGAATAGAAACAACTGAACTGAGTGCAAACAAGTTCTTCAAATATCATGAAATGAAAGATTGAAAAAGAAGTGTTACATAAGAGATAGACATATCACTTTCAAATTATATAAACAGTAACAAACTTCATCTAAATCAACTTAATACCACTGTGCAATATTAATGGAACCATGACACAAGGATACCATATACACTTGACTGAATACTATTCTTGTACACCTGAATAAGAAAACATAAATGTCTCCAGCAAAAAATCTATCGACTACAAATAAATAATTTTAAAAGTTTGGTAAAAATTTATAGAATGATTACATACATTTACAAGATTAGATTTAAATTTGGGGAATTATACTTTATTTTCAACTTAAAACCATATTATTTTCTATTATGAGTATTTAGCATTAACTTTAGAACATAATTGATATGGTTGATATAGAACATAAGTGATCATGGTTGAAACTTAAGCAAACAATGGCACTATAAGGTATTAAGCTCATGTGAAAAGAAGCAAAAAAAGTAATCAATTACTGGCAATTTGAATTTCACATCAAACATTGTACAGGGTGACGGAGAGTGACGCAAACTTTAGCAATTAATTTTAAACAGTAATATATTATGTTTAATTTATACATAAAAGAATGTTTGTTACAACAGGTTTCATGAGCTACACTTCTTAAAAATATGAGAGTGTTTTCTGCAATACCCTTTATATAAAAATTTGTATCAGTCCTCAAAAGCTTAGCCCACACCAAGACCCGGGAGTGAATTATGAGTGATGGAAGATTTGAGTCCCATTGAAACAGGATTTTCTGTAGCGCAACATGAGTCCCGGTGTGGACAAAGCTTTGGGACTCCCCAACTTAATAGCAGCGACAGTATGTCAAATAACTGAGGGTACATTATAGCCCCATTCTATATTTTTGTCAGTAAATATTGGTGGTAGTTTTTTGTGGAATTTAAATAGATAACATTTTTTTAATTTTGATTTATTTATTTTTTTTGGGAGAGGGCAGGACCCTTAAGTTTTGAGCTTAAATTAAGTTATGATAGAGTATGATTTTTCTCATAATGCAGTGATGATAGTAATTTAAGATCTCACTCTAAATTGAATGTTTTTGCCACAATCTTTCCTCTCTATACATAAAAAAAATTATAATAGATCAAATTGGGTTTCTTAAAGAATAACTGACCATAGTCGTCTGAGAGGAGCCTCATCTTGAGTTCTTCCATGGAGTCTCTGATGTAGATCATCTCCTGGAAACTCTGCTGCAGCTGGAGAGAGAGTTCCAGCCTCATCCTTCTGGCTCTGAGCAATTCCAGTAAGTAGTTCCACAAACGCAGCACATTGTCTTTCCTAAAGAAATTTGAAATTATGTCATATTACACTACTCAAAACAGCAGAAAGAAGTAGAAAAAAATTTAGTTAAATTTGAAATAAATTACCACGTTCGAGTATTGCTCAACTTATAAAAAACTTGAAAAGCTTTGAATAAAAATATCTCAAAATGAAACAAATAAATAAGTGTAATACAGTGGGACCTCCTTACAACTAACTTCTGTGTACAACAAACATTTCTATAAAACGAATGAGTTTTATGTCTCATGGATTCTCTATATAAAAGGGTTTCTACAGAACAAAAATAATTTCTCCACAACGAACACAATTCTTAGATAAAAGGACAAAGATCCAACTGACAAACTTTGAATGAATTAATACTGGTGGTGCTTTTGCTTTCTTATATTTTCTTAGAATCATTTTCAGGTATCTCTAGCTCTAGCACTCTAATAGTTTTACGTATTCTACCTCCATTAGTTTAAGTGAAATCGGAATCATCTTTGCACAGTGGGTATAGAGAAATCTCTAGTCTCAGTTTAGAATTCTTTCGAGCCTGTATAAAGCTCTTGACTTTGAATTTCAATTTCTTTGAAGAACTGTCATTACTAGCGGGTGCTAGTTCAAAGAGATATAAGACAATTTTTTAAACGATAACTGCTTTATGCGTTGGAATCTGTGAACTGTAAATTATATTTTATACTACTGTTATTTATTGATTATAAATTGTGTTGGGTTATTTCTATTACATGTACATGCATACATGAATGTAATTATAATAATTTTTATAAAAATAAATATGTATGTGGTTGTTATTCTTACAATTCTTATGAATAAATATGTACATAAGTACATCATTAAGAAAAATTCTTCATAACAAAATTTCTATATAAATTTGGAACCATCAAGTTCGTTGTACGGAGGTCCGACTATATTTTCAGCTATAAAAATGCATACCTGGCATTAATCCTCTCAATGTCATGATAGTTTTCAGTTTCGAGTTCTTGGCAAACAGTGACAACAGCTTGTACTCTCTCTTCATAAGCAAATATATCAGTTTCAATGGCTTCGTGTTTTTTAGCAGCAGCTTCAACAGCAGCCAAATCAAATCCAAAGTTGTCCTAAAAAAATATAAAAAGTACAGAGGATTTTAGTAAAATAAAAGCATAATTAATGTGTTTATTACATGTACATAATTCATATTGTGGCTATTTACATACTTCTCACTCACGCCCTCATAATTTAAGTTAGAAAATGTAACAATTTGATTACCTGAGATACGAGTCTCTGGTTTTCAGAGAGCCATGTTTCTCTCATGCTTGCCTTCCTGTTGAACCTAGCAGCGAGCTGCTCCAACTTCTCTTGTCTGATTAACTCTTCTCTAAGTGCAAGCTCCCTAAACAACAAAACAACCAAGTAATAATAAAATACCATAAACAAGTAGATTAATACATCAAATATCATAACATTTAAAACTAAATAAGCTACAGTTTACTAAAATATTAAATGTAACGGTAAAATAAAAAAAGGTCTCAAAAGTTGATCAATGGTTCAACCTGAATAATAGTCTCAAAAGAATTGATCACAAATTAAAGCCCTTTTATAAGAGATATTATCTATCCTAAATTATACTATTAATATATAACTTTTAATGTAAATAAAACTTTAGAAAACATAAATACAGACTGGCATCAATTATAATACTTTCTTACTGTTCACTAAATTCTAACAGGATTTAAAAAAATAAATATATTTTACCTTTCATGTTCAGCTTTTTCAAGGCGCTCCCAAGCCTTGTTGATGTCTGATATCATTTTGCCTTCTTTAGGAGTGTAAGGCTTTTGATTGTTGGCCCTCATTTTAGATTGAAGAGTGAATAGAAGAACTTCCAAATTACCTTTCTCTACAAATCTGAAAATAAGAGAACATTTTATTAAAAATATTGTCTCAAATTGAAAAAAAGGTAAACTAAAACTGAATCTTATACTAAAATTTAGGGTAGATTATGTTATCAGAATTTTAAATTAAATTTAATAAGTCTGAAAACATTTATTTATTTATTTTGGCAATGTGAAGAATTTATCTTTATTTGTATTTAAGAGAATTGAACACAACAAATATAAATTTCCATTGTACTTTCTACAATAAGTATAAATTAAACTATCATTTTCAATAAATGTTGGCTTACTTAGGTGGTTTTTCCACAGTACGATAATTGTTGAACTGGGCTAATTGCTGTTGTACTCCAGTCAAGGAGTTAGCAAACTGTCTGTCTCCTAGCTGTTGTATGGTAGCTTCAATCCAACGAATCAAATCACTGGTGAGACCCTCGTATTCTTGGATCTTGCGATCGTTGTCCATTGCAATCCCCACAACTTTACCTATTCTCTTACCCTGAACAGTTTCTTGCTTCATCTTACTGAAGTAATGATAGTACGTCACAACATATGTTATTATAGATTTCTCGTCAGGCTGTTCAACATAAACATCTGGAAAAAAAACAAAACAAATGGTAATAAAATAGTATGTAATATGCATATTAAGTTTTTTTTTTAAATGTTGATGGTGGTACCTTAGTTAGGTCAAATGTCAAATCTGAAGACAGATCTCTCCAGATAAACTCTATCCAAAAAAGATTTCATTAAGTTTTAATAAATTGAATAACAAAATTATCTTTCTAAAACTTTAATTATAATTAAAAATATACTTTTATTGATGAATAAACATTTCTATCATCAATTTATTTTTTAATTTTTAAGGAAATAATAGACTAAATTAAGAAATAAATCATCCTAATGTAAAAAGAAAAGAACTAAAATGAAGTCCTCTCTTCATGGGTTTGATGTATAAGAAAATGCTTCATCCCAGCACTCTACATGGGACTTATGCTGAGAATCAGTGGCTATGTTTTCTATTTATCATGTAGGCCAGCAAAGCAATTAGATAAATTACCTAAATAGCTTTGTTTCCAAAGCCTTCAAAGAAAAGAATCAGGACTAAATTTTACAACATTCATTCCGTAATAAGAATAAAATACTCTCCAAATTGAAATTTGAAGACTATAAATTACATGCAAAACTTCCTGTTTTATTATTAAGCGATAAATGACCATTCTTTAATAAAAATTGGATTTAATCTCTCATCACAATGATCTTTTAATAATTGTGTATATAAAAATAGCAGTTTTTTTAAATAAAAGATTTATTTTTATTAAAAAATAATCAATAACTATTTCAAAGTGCGTTTTTAAAATAACACAACTTTTATATTAAATTTAATAACTTAGGTTTAATTAATATTTTTTTGATGAAACCAAGTCTATAAACTACGCCACATGTTAGCACAAACCACTGCATAACATTTTTTGTTCATTCAATGTTGCACCTATAAAGTCAGACCTGCGCTACAGGTAGACATGAAAAAATTAAGGCCCAAAATTATAAAATAAAAAATAATCCAAAAATTATCTAAATCTGATCAAAGTACAGACAACAATTAAATTTTATAAATACGTAATACTTAAATACATAAATACACCAACAAGCACTTTTCTAATATTAGTGTTTTTAACTCCTGAATAATTTTGAAATAAGTTAAAATTAATAAAATCTTATTATATTTCTCGAAGAAAAAGGGGAGAACTTAAACAACAAATTATTAAGTGTGGATAGAGACAAACCTTCAGCGTCAAGTAGTTTAGTAAGGCCAAGTTTATCTTCAGCAACAGTGAAGGCATTGTTGAGATTGTGCATGGCATTGGATTTAGACAGTTTCTCAAACTGTATAAGGTCGGGCCGGTGCTTGTGAATGATGGCGTTGAATGCAAGACCATCTCGCCATGAAGTGGTGAAATTCCTTACATTAACATTATGGTAGCCGGCAGTTTTCATCTGACACCACAGTAAAAGGGCATCTTTAGCTGATTTAGTCTCTTTATTCTCGCCAGGCTCAATAGTGATGTCTTGAATCTGAAATATACATAATAACGATAATTTAAAAGGAAATTTTGACATATATAGCATTCATTAAAAATAAATACATAAAATTATTTCAAACAAATATGGAAAAAAAGTGGTGACAATATTTTTGTTACTGTTTTTTAACCTCTCGTCAAAATGATGAAGTGGTACCACAAAATCTCAGTCAAAACACTAACTATTTCTTACAGTAACACCCTGACTTACGTAACACCCGATACTGCTGCTAAAAGCAATAAGGGGGTCGATTCTGTAACTTTGAAACCTCCCTTTTCATGTGATTATACATCAAAAGTAGATAAGAATATGCACACACAGCCTGGAAACGTGAATTTACAACTTAATTTGTTGTGAAATAACAAAAAAAATTGATATTTAGTGAGTGCCTAAGTGCATTCATCAACTTCTTTTTTTACTTACGGTATACTTAGCTTATATAACTTATACTAACTAATAACTTACATAAAAGTAATAAAGAGCAAAATATTTCAAAAGTTATGCTTAATTAAAATTCTTTATTACCAAATCTTTAAACAATAATATTTAAAAACATGTTCCCGTAATATCCCTTGCTTAGTAAAAATTGATTTAATAAGTCAATTTTGATAAGAAAACAACAAACACACATCAAGTGAACCTAAAATTTAAGTAGTTATACTTGACCTGAGAATAGTTCTTAAATACAGTAAAAGAAAATTTGGTTTTTCTATAACTGTGAGTAAAAACATTCTTAAGCTGGTCGTACACAATACGGTATATGAGGTTAGGGGGCTCCTACCATAACTTGACAGCACACACGCTCCAGTTTTATCAGATATACTGCAACGTGCATAACTGGCTTAAAAAGCTCAAAATAAATTAATTTGATTATGAATAAGTATAATTTGTACATACCTGGAACCTGAGAATGATGGTCCATATAAGACCCAAGCTGAGCCTGGAACTACCATCTACAATATCATGAGATCCCATATTTTCTAAATGGACTCTTTGGTCCCTAAGGAATTGAAGAGCTTTGTCTACATTTTCAAGGCAGTGAATACGCATTTTGCCTTTCGTCGGTCTAGGCTGTAAGTAAAATAAAAGAAAACAAATAATTATAAAATTATACCAGAACAGATAATATCAATAACAGAAAAAGTAATTTAACAGCTGAAACAATATTGTTAAATTGACAAAAATAGAAACATCAGATCTCTTGAAAGCCCAATCTGTAAGACAGTCAATTCAGATTGCTTTAATAACAACTATAGCAGTAAATAGTTTTGAAAAAAGTATTCTTGTTTTATAATGGAAGTAAAATAGAGATCAGATACTTCATCTCACGGCTCATGGTCATTTTTAGGTCTGATAAAAGAGATAAAGATTATAAGTTGGCTGGATGTGCTATGCTATCCATTCACACAAAAATGTGCAAAGCCTGAGATGAAATATTTTAAACTTTAAATAAACAATGTCCGAGTAAGAGCACTAATTACTTCAAAAGCACTAATAATTTCTAGTTTAAACTACACCTAAGAACTTAAAGCAGTTACGTTTACAATAACCCAAAAAATATAACTTATAATTAAATATTTACCCAAATATATTTAACTCATTATGAATTATGACAAATGGCAGGGTACAACCAACAAATACTTGTCGAAATTAAATCAATTAACTTAAATAAACATAGTTAGCTGCTATTACTTAGATTAATTAATTTTTAATTTGGTGACGGTGATAAAATGTCAAAGAGCAATGAAACCAATTAGATATCCAAACTAAAATAGCTAAATGTAAGATTCAGACTCTTAGGTTGCTTAGATCTTGTTGAGGGCTAGTTTATGGGTGCAGGTATCTTTCCCAGAATTATGTATTCTTAACTAAAATTATAAAATAACTTTGTATCTTCAATGCAAGTGTCGAAAAAAACCTTTATCTAAAAACTCCTTTCAAAAAAACCTTACACCCCCATAAACCTTTCAAACAGTAAAACCACAAGACATTTTTCAATCCTCTCCCTCCTTCATGTACATTTATTTTTATTTTATTTATTTTTTTTTTTTTTGAGGTGCTTAACCATTAGTCATTAGCTCCTCTACAACTTCCATTTACAAATCATCTATAATAAGCTTTAAGATACTTTCATTAAATAGTATAAGCAATAATAAGATTTAAGAATAAGATAGTATTATAATAAAGATAAAATATTGTTATAGAAAATAAATATGAATATGTATCAGAAATAATGATATTTATATATTTAATATTTAGAGGTCTGTCATGAAGTCATTTTCTTTAAGGTATGCAAATAGATTTTTAATATTTCGTTCGTCGTTTCCTAAAATGTCTGACATAGAAGGAGGTATACAGTGAGTTGTGCGTGCTTGCTGTAGTCTAGTACAGTCGATTAATATATGTCTTACTGTTAGTGCGTCATTACAAAGTCTACATTTTGGATGGTCCACATTCCTTGAAAAAAGATAACTGTGTGTTAGTCGAGTATGTCCTAGTCTAAGTCTACATAGAGCTGTTTCCTCATGTCTGTTATTCCTGTAGGATGTTTTCCATATGCCTATGTCTGGTTTAATAACTTTCAGTTTATTATTTTCTGTACTGTCCCATAGTTTTTGCCATTCTCCGTTTAGTTTTATCTGGAAGATTCTGTCAAGGTCTTTAATTGAAATAAGTGTCTCTGTCATTGTACCGTTCAGTATTGCGTCCTTAGCCAGTCTGTCAACTTCATCATTTCCTGGGATGCCTGAGTGCCCAGGCACCCAGAAAAACTTGACGTTTAAATTATTTTTTGTCATCATTTCCCGGATTTCAATGACCGTATTATTTTGTGAGTAGAGCTTCTCTAAGGATTGTAAGGCGCTAGCTGAATCAGTGAAGACTATTGCTTCTTTCTTGTTGTTAGATATAGCATGGATTATACCCTGCTTTATCGCTTCTAGCTCCACATTTGTAATGGAGCTAAGGTCGCATCCTTTAAGCTGCGCAGTCCCACCTGAGCTAGTCGTAAAAGCAACTCCAGTTCCATTTTTATCTTTAGCTCCATCCGTATAGATAAATTCTGCCTGATAATACTTATTTTTGATTTTATTAACTTCTTTTGTTATATCAATTGTTTGCTGCCTTGTTTTAAATGAATGTAGTTGGCGGGGTCTGTAAGTTAACCATGGGCTTGTTCTTGCCACGTGATGGTGACGAGCTATTGATATTTTTGGGAGATCTTCCAATTCATAAATTCTTGTAAGGTCTTTGAAACGATTTCCTAAAGGTCTAATGAGATTAGGCTTTTGTTCATATTGCCTGGAGCATTTGGGGGTAGTGATTTTGTCCGTAACGTAGTGATGAGGAAACTGTTGTATTCGATAACCATATCGTAACGTTAAGTGGTGTCGGTGGAGATGTAGTGGTTGTTCATTGGCTTCAATAAGGAGGCTAGATATCGGGCTGGTTCTAAAAGCTCCAGTAGCCAGTCTTATCCCAGTATTATGTACGGAGTCCAGTCGTTTAAGCACCGTCTCTTTAGCTGAACTATACACTATAGAACCATAATCTATTTTGGCTCTGCATATTTGTCTGTAGAGTCTGAGCAAAGTTTTCCTGTCAGCTCCCCATTTCTGAGCTTTGATAACACGTAAAAGATTCAGATCTCGGTTGCACCTAGCTTTGACGTCTTCTATGTGGTTTTTCCAAGATAGTTTTTCATCTAGTATAAGGCCTAGATATTTGACCTCTGACACGACTGGTAGTTTTTGGCCTGCTAAAACAAGTGTTGGCTCGGCTTTCCTAGTCCTCTTTGCAAATAATATAGCCTTCGTTTTAGCTGGGGAGAAGCTTAGTCCTGTTCTTGCTGCCCAATTGTTTAACTTGTTGACGGAGTGTTGAACTACAGTTGTAGCTGTATGTAGGCTATTGGATCTATAGAGCACTGTAAAGTCGTCCACGAAAAAGAGGGATTCCACCCAAGGAGATACCTCTTTTACAGCACTTTGCACCGCTAAAAGAAATAAAGTCACACTGAGAACTGCACCTTGAGGTACTCCATTCTCTTGTTCAAATAGCTCTGAATGTGCTTCTCCTACTCGAACCCTGAAGGTACGTTTAGATAAAAAAATTTGTATATACTTGTATGTACATTTAATTTTTGCATAAAATAGATATTTTGTATTAAGTTTTTAAATAATCAGTTTATTGATGATGATGATGATGATGATATGGTTTATTGATGATAAACTAACACTTTAGAGCACATCACAAATTTGAGATAATTAGTTAATTTCAAATTTAGCTATTTTTTACTAATAAAAATAGTAAGCGACTATGAAGAAAAGACCATTTTGCTATATTATAAACAGCTGTTTATTACATATAAATAAATACATCAAATAAAGTAGTAAAAAATATGTAGATCTTAAAACAAGAAGAAACTTTTAATGTACAAAAACTATTTGTTGACATGTCACTTTAAGTTTTTCTAGGCTTGTTTTACTTATTTTTACAAGTCTAAAAATGCCATTTCAACTAAAAAGTTTCTTGTTGCAAACCAGATCATGAAAAATTAAAAATAATGTACTTACTAATCGGTCTCCGGAAAGGACTTCTAATAATTTTAACAACATTTTACCATCTCTTAAATCTACATAAAGGTCGCTGATTCTGTGGTTAACTCGGACCAAATGGGAGTTTACCCATTTGGTAAAGGTTTTCTTTTGAACACTCTCTCTCTCATCTGGAAAAGAAAACAAGAAATTAATTACTTAATAATTCTAAATTTTTCAAAAAAGGCTAGAATGCTAAATTAGTTTAATCATCTGCACCCTAATTGATTTGAGAACTTTGTGATGGTCGGACCATATCAAAAATCTGTCAGATACAACTCGTATTATACTTTGTCAAAGGCTTGGAGCCTAAACTGCTAGGCCAATTAAAGAACTGAAGGCGAAATTTGATTAAAAAATTCTATAATGCAATCCATTTAAGTAAGAATCTAACCATGTAAGTCGTTTTTCCAGGAAAAATCTAGTTCCTGAGAAAATAGCTTTAGACATGGACGGCTAGAGGCCAAATTCAATTCTCCGCCAGGAAGGAATAATTTTTTCGGTAAATTTTAATCAAATGTTCATGTTCATGTTTTTTTTTTTTTTTTTTTTTTTTTTTAAACTACATATCTATAAGAAATATAAAACTAGTTGGAGAAATAAATGAACATGCTCGATGTTTGCATTATGCCTGAGCCTGAGTAGTACAGGAGAAATTATTTGCACACTATTCTATTATTCGTCTTTAAGACAATTTCAAATGAATCACAGAAAACTCGAAATTATTAAAAATACAATATTTTGTGAAAAATAAAATCTTGTACCTACAATAAGTACTAGATGTTTTTCCTAATATCACTATTGCAGAACTTCTAAAATTTCAAAATCTAGTATGGCTTTACAACCATAAATCTCTAATAGCATTAACTGGTGGTAAAAAGGAATGAAAACCCATATAAACAATTGTGTAGAAATAAAAGTATATTTACCAGCAAGTGCTTTGATTCTGCTCCTCTCAAAGAGTCGAGAAGAAGAGTTGCCGCCATCGTATTCGTAATCGTCGACAATCTCTTGCTGGACGCTGGGGTCCCACCGCACCACAGATATGTCTGTAGTCATTTCTAACTACCCCTGGACAACACAAAAATACTCTTAGCATACATGAAAAGAAAAAAATAAATTAAAATGTTTTAATAATAACCACCACAAAAAATCGCAGGGAAAAAAAAAAATAAATAAAAAAATAAAAATATAAAAAATATAAGTAGTTAACATTTCGGGCACAAAACTTTCTTTCTTTACTTTTCACTGTTCCCCAATCTTCTCAAATATTATTTTATAAAACGTTCAATAGTACAGGATCTTTTATACTAACGTAGTACTCTTAGTATACTAACGTAGTAATCTTTTATAATTAACGTAGTCTAGGTCAATTTAGAGTGGGGGAGGGGGGGGGGTCACATTTATTTTATCCAGGAAAATACGTTTTGAATTTTAAGGAGGAATTAATAGTCAGTACAGAGGTTTAGGCTTTTCAGCATTATTTATCTGGGTTTTCTGGCTCCGTCTGTATAAGACCACATATACAAAAAAAAGTAAAATTAATAATACTTTTATTTTTATTAAAATTGCAAACCGAGCAAGTTCTTGTTATCAATTATTGCTTTCTCATAAACGTGAACATAAAGATTAAGTATTGTTATAGCACGAAAATTCGATTTTGACGGTCCCTTGAGTCCAAAAAGTGTTCCTTTAAAAAAAAAAAAAAAAAGCTGGTCTATTGCCTGTCGTCTGTGCAGACGCGGGGACACTACTGGGCTAATTTTTATGAAATTTGGTATGCATGTCACAGGTTCAGAAAAGGCATACCCAATTCGAAATCCGAAAAATAAATTTTAGCTCTAAATTTGATTCAATCTCCATTCAAATACGAATCTACGATTAAGTCGGTTTCCTAAGAAAAATAGAGATTCCGAGATATTAATGAATAAATCTGTACTATTGAAAATCGGAAAAATCACACTAAAGATAATTAAAAATAAATCAACTAAATAAGATATAGATATTTTTAACACAGTATTAATAATCTATATGAGTATATGAGAAAGCTTTGGCCAAATTATCGGGCCGATCTTTTGTAATATAGTAAGCGAAATAAATATTAAGAAACAAGTTTAACACCTTAAATACAACTGTCTTGAGAATCGTAAAATCTTTCTAAACCTTCTAATGGTATCTTAAACCAATTATATTGCCTCCTGAGACCTGTAAGAAAGTGACGACAAGGTGGCCAATTAGAGAGGGAGTAACAAAACAAACATCTTCGAAATAAAAATATTTCTCTTGGCATTAACAGTTAAGCTATAAATCAGTCCAGGTGAGTATAGTCGCCGTATTTTATATCAAGAAATTGGCGAACAAATAACTCTTTCACACAATTCAATCAGCCAAGTACAATAGAGAGAGTTTGATTTATATTAAATTGATAAAATCTAAAAAATTTAAAGATGTTTTTATAATATAGTTTAATGGCGAAGAAACAATGTGACCGTATCCGTTGGTTTTATACATAGGAGTTGACTGTGGTGGCCCGGATTATAACAAGGAAATGGCTCAGAGATATAAATAAACAGACGAGGCACGATGAAGAGTTATACCAACTAGAGAGAATTAAGAAGAGCCAGCTAAGAAGCGATAGAGTCAACACAGATCTAGATATATACCGTAGGAAGACTGGAGTCAACCTCTTAACAGTCATTCCAAGAATAAACGAGATAACATAATTTAGGAATCAACGAATTAAACTTCATTATAAATGTATCAAAGGATAAAGCCAACAAAATTAAACGTCCACTCAGTAATAACATTACCAAAGTAATTAATCTAGTTAGAAAGGACCTCAAGGACAAGGAAACAACGAAAGTGAATTCAAAGTTGGGAGGTCTACCAAGAGATGCATCCTCAAATAAAACTGTCTAATACATCTCAGACAAACTTTCTCATACCAATATTATTGAGTACCCCTATTTTCCTTTACCTTTTACCACAAATAATTCAGGAAATAGATTTTCCCAACAAATTTTAGGTTTTTAGCGAATTTCCATTGGAAAAAATTCGCTAACGGAGCCACCCTCATGGCGGGAGTTGGACCCGGGAATGTGGCCAAAATAGGTTTCAAAGGCCCCTGATCACGAAAAAATAGGTCTTATAAAACTTTATATATATATGTGTATACGCCAGTTTGTATGCAGAGAAGAATTATTATTTGTAAAGTTTTGTTTTCATTTAGATAAGGTCGATAGGGCACTGAGGTAATGTCTCATCGGCCATCTCGCTTCAGTTGGCTTTTAGACTTGGTCTC